>VWZG01009795.1:30876-45542 GCA_013396735.1 Grallaria varia | reverse complement strand
TTAATATATATAAGCCACATATTTCAACATATACAATCTTTCAAAATATACAATATGCTTGGGTGGACTCTACGCCGTACATTAGCACTCAGTACTGATATTTTGGGTTTATAATAGATCGTTGTTTTGAAATTTCAGTTCACTGCTCATGAACTGTAGGAAAACAAAAGTGAGTTTCTGAATTAAGACAGGAAAACAGCTCTTGTTTCTTGTCTGAAAGGTGGTGTGTGAAGAGGATAAAATAATAGATTTGGATCCCATCTCTTCAGTAGGGAGACCTGATCTTGAGGTGAGATAAACATGTTTCTGACATCACATTTCTTGCATATAGAATTTTGATTTTTGGTCTTTCACTGGGATAATGAAGCTGGAGAAACAGCTAACAGAAGTACAGCATACAGATATGCATACTAAGTGCATACTAAGTTAGCTAGAATAAATAATGATTAAACAAATAAGTAACCTAATATAAAAAAACCCACAAAACCAAACCTTTTGTGTTTTGGTATCTGTGGGAAGAGTTGAACAAGAAATGCAGTGGGGAAAAAAAGCAGAGACAAAATTATGAAACAAACAAAATTAAATGTTTAGTTTTTGTTTGGTCTATCTGTGCCACTCCCTGTGCAACAGAGAAATTGTAAATTTTTACAAATAGCAAATGACTAAATGCACCAGAGAATACACTGTTAGGAATGCAATATTCCATATGTAGAAGACAGTTAAAGCATTCTAAGAGTAAAAATATTTATAGAACATTTTCAATTGTATTCATTAACATCAGATAATTTCCTTCTCATGACATCAAGACTCCTGAATAAATAAAATAATATCAGTTTTCTAAATTCATCTCTTTCATGGATAAACTCCACAACTCTAATACAATTTGCTTTCCTATATATTTTCCTAGTTATCACAAATGATGGGGATATACAAACACAATGATATATCATTGGGTGTGTTTTAGTTTAGTTTATGAAGACCTATAAATATTTTTAAGATGAAAAACACCTGTGTGAACATATGTGTTAAAAACACATACAACAAAGATGCTACATAGCAATTTTGTTGTATCTCATTAACTTCTACTAAGATTCCTGCATTTTCTATGTAAGCGCTGAGAAAATTTTTTGCATATCTTAATTCCATATACAGATCTAAAAAAACCTCCACAAAACCAATGAACCACACCTTTCCAAATGATGATTTATTCTTTGTAGAGGTCCATTTAGTTTTTAGAATATTTAAATACTAAAGTAATAAATTAAAATTTATATATTATAATACAATAATATAATAACAAATACAAGATAGTCCACCATATCAGTGTTTTACTGGATAAAACTTTTTGAGTAGTTTTGACCTGCTTTTGAGTAGGAACCATCTTGAGGGTGCATACTTTGAGGAACCCTTTTACACTTTTCTAGATATTTTGACAACCATTTTAAAAACAAACAAGCAAATAAAAACGTCCCCTTGCATTTGTTTGCTGCAATATACTACCCACTCAAGTAAGGAAACTGAAAAACTGAGCTGTAAAAGTGTGCAAAGCACAAATCTTTGTCATATGGAATGAGAAAACTATGTTCCATCAAGGCTCGTGTGAGGCATCTCTCAAAATGATTAGAAAAAAATACCTTTTCATAATTTACTGTTGTTCTAGTGTTCATCTTCTTTATATCCTTTATGGCATCAATATATCCTCTAGGTCTGGAATTAAATTAGCCAACCTATGGTACCCTAATACTGTCTTCAATTCTTAGACAGTGCAAGTTACTTAAAAATTACAATTCAGAAAATGTGTATTAATAAGAGTGCAGGGCCTAACCTATTTTGAGTACAGGCTGTCACAAGGAGAAAGTTCAATAATATAAGAATTTTGGGGTTGCATTTTTTTTATTGAAAATTATATTCTGCTTACCATTTGTATTGCCAAGCTTTCATCTCTATTTAAATTGTATTCAGTCATGTAAAACCCATGATGATGGAAACCCTCCCATTTTCCATTAGTAAAGACAACTGCTTTTTCACTTCTGCTTTAATCTCAAAACTATTCTATTTATTTACAGAGACCATTATACTCTTCTGATTTAATGTATGAGATAGATAACAAGATTTGAATCGTCTTGTGTTGTAGTAAAAAAGTTAACTTCACAGCTGCCTATCAAGCCCAGAACTATCAATTTTAAAACTGCAAGATGACAGAAGACTCTTTCACTAATGGCATTTCCCATAAGCATTCCCTTTCAGAATTGTGGTAGTTTTCTATGTACACTCTTGGGAGTAGAGCTTTGTTCCAGCTAGTAATGAGTAGGAACCATCAACATGTTCAGTTTTTTTTTTTTCCTTTTGAGTAGCAGATGGGAGCGAATAAGGCTTTTGCTTAGAGAGAATGAGTCCTCTTGATTATTGCAGAAATTTTTTGTCTCTCTGAAGTGAATATCAGAAACCCCCCTGACTTACATTCATCCCACATTTTTCAAACTTTATACTTATTCTTCCATTGTGTGCTTAGGTACAGGGAATTAGTTCATGCCTTCTCTAGTTAAGCCAAGTAATCTTACTAAGGTGCATGTTTCTTCCTTCAAGTACTGATGCAGGGTTACAGACCCTAACCAGAAAACCTTCTTAGCTGTACAACTCCAGTGTGTTATTTCTGCATTCATTCTATGTCTTGTGTGTTACCAGCTGTGGTCTTGATCCTCGCAGGTGAGACACCACTGAGGTTAATCACTGTTGTGTTCTCTGACAAAGCAAACCTGGGACTGTGCTCATGATCTGGCATGTCTTTTGGCTCTGTGTCTTCCCTGTAGGATACCAGAATAAAGCTTGGCTTAGGCCATCTATAAATCCCATCTGCTCTGCTAGCAGATAATCTCTCATGGTCCTGGTGGGAAAGACATGGATGTGTCTCAGTTGCCCCTCTTTGTAAGGCCAGATAGGGTAGCCTAGATCTGACAGCAGAGGCAAGTGCCCCTCTAATTCGGATCTGCTTGTACATGGTCCATGGTACAGATTGCACAAAAGGCACTCACAAATAATAGAGCAGATAAATTATATGGACAGGCAGCAAAGATAAATGCAAGTTGGTCTTTGAGGCTGTTCCTTTGTTCTCTGTAGGCACACTCTATATGACTTTGTGTGAATACATCCGTGACTGGGTTTAAGACCTGCTTTGCTTACAGAACGTCTCAGGCACTTTTGGGACAGAAGGTTGTGTTTCACAGATGGAGCTGGTTTTCTTATGACATACTCTCAGCCAGTAGTTGACAAAACTATTCAAGTTTCTCAGTGCTGACAAGCCTCAGAAGTGCTTTCAGTTACTCAACTTTAAATACATTAAACAAAATCATGATCTTTTCCCAAAGATTAATTAAAACAAAGGGGTGGAAGGTAAAATGTACTCTGCAACCTAGGAGCCAGGGATCACAACCTAATATGTAATGGCAGCATTTAATGAGCAGTCTGAAAGTAGTTTAGTTATGAATAAACATAAGGGGGTTGGTGGTGGTTATGGATTTATTTTCACCTTGCATACAGTGGAGGTCAGGAAACATTTGAGCGATAGGTTTTCTCTGCAAGACAAACACTGAAATTTAAGCTATTAAAAGTACAAAGAGCTTTTTACTGTTTTGTTACTGGATTATTGCAGTAAACACAGCTCACCCTCTGGACCAGCTTGCACTATTGTAGATCTCAGTAAAAAGCCTTTGCAACTGTCCATAGGTATAATTTTGACTCATGGTATACATAAAGCAGAACACCCTTTTTCATAAGGAATGTTACCTAATGTTTATATAAGACATAGAAAATTGATATGAGAATTCTGTGTATCTACAGGATAGGGATAGGAACATACTTTCAGAAACTGAAGGAACAAAGGTCAAAAAAATTTAGACCTTGCCTTTTATTATAAGGGAAAATTACATGGGACTGGTCCACTATGCAAAAGACGTTATTGAGCCAGGTTTTCAGGTACTCGCATAAGGTTCAAGAGACCAAGAGTCATAAAAGTGTGTACTTTGTACCCTTTCTTAGTTGTTTTTCACGTTTCGTTCAGAGTAAAATGACTTCTCAATTTTTCTTCCAATAAAAGCTTGGAAGTGAAAGATGAATGTCCCTAAATTGAAAATTACTGTTCTTACATTTTGGCTAAAAATGATAATAAAAAAATCCTGTTTGGGTAAATTATTTTGTGGTGCTTCAGAGATATTCTGGGTAGGTACTTAGTGGTTTTTTTTTTTTTTTTTTTTTTCCCTTCTATTATTCCTTATTTGTATTTCTAATTGTGCTTTCCATTTTGCATCATGTGAATAATTTTGTACCTATCTTCTCTTGATGAATTGATAAACTATGGGAGACAAATACTGGACAAAACCCTCAATTTACATAGAAGAAAGAAAGAAAGAATCCCAATAGAATTACTGTGAAGGTTTTTAATTTAATACAATAAATTAAAAAAATGATACTTTCCATTAAAAAAACAGATTTTTTCCCAAACATATCTAATTTGCAGATAGACTGGGTATTTGAATACAATAATTTTTGATGGGATATGTTTATGATAGTAACACATACACACACAACAACAAAACCAACATTCTATAATTTTATTAAAATTTTATCATTTTGTAAAAAATTGTTTGCTATTGTGCTATGTAAAGAGAAATACTTACATGCAAAAAATATCCAGATTTACATTCGTTATGTCATTGCTCAACACAACAGTTCATGAGAAGCTTCACATTGTGAGTGCAAGCATGGAGAAAGGAAAAGATTTATGTTTTTGGGGTTTGACAAACTGATAATATGACCAAATGATAGGTATTTTCTTGATTTAGTCATAGCTGACTTTTGGATAAAGTGGAGACATAATAAGTAAAAACTTGGGCAAAGAAATTGCTAGAAATCTGAAGTACTTTATCCATGACCTGGGCTCATCAGATGCAAACAGAGTCTCCATAGAAAGATTTTCTGGCCCCAAAGCAGTCTGAAGTGATCAGGAGCTATATATCACCACCCTCACTATATTTTTTTCCTAATACCTGAGATAAATCTACGCACTTTCGGTTTGAAGCCATTTCCCCTTGTCCTATCACTGCATGCTCTTGTAAAAAGTCCCTCTCTATGTTTCTTACAGGCCCTGTTTGGGTGCTGGAAGGCTGCTCTAAGGTATCCCCAGAGGCTTGTCTTCCTCGGGCCAAACATCCCCAACTCTCTCAGCCTGTCTTTCAGTTATTTTATTTATTCCTTTTCTCCAATTTCAATGACCTCTTGAAAATAGCTTAAGCTCATCAGCACAGTTAACAACTGTATTTATGAATAACACCTCCTCCAGTAATGCAGGCTGAATACTTGACACATGCAAATAAAAAGCACAGTTGCTAACTTCAGAGGAAAGAAAGAACACTGAGGGTCAGAACTAAAGATCTGTATTAAGACCAAGCTACAGAGGGCAGCAACAAAACTTCTGATATGAATGGAAACATTTTATGGAAGAATTAGTAAATTGAATTCTAAATTGTTGAATTAATTGTGGACAAACCCTCTGAACATTTTGGGAGAGTTATTCTAAGCCATACAGATGCATTTATATAAGCACAAATATCAGCACACATAATGCATTTTTTTTACGAAAACAGACTCTCACTGCATTTCATCCACATAATGAATAAGAAATTAGTTCCATAGCGAACCTGTGGGACCCTGGAGGATCTTTGAATTGTCACAGTTTAACTTGGATCTTTACCATCACAAAATTAACTCCCTACAGCTTTAAAAAATCAAAGATCTTTTAAATAACCAGAAATAATTTTAGGGACCATTGCATTTGTGGTGCTAAATGGTCTATCAAAGAAGAAAGATCTTCAATTTCTTTTCTTTACAGCTGTTAAGGGCAGTGATTTTGTTGTTTGTGTTTTGTTTTGTTTGGTCTTTTTTTTTTCCATTACACACAAATTCTAGAAGGAGAGCGGCATACACATTATTGTTCACTCTTTTATATTTCAAATTTTTGTTTTCTTTATTTATTTTATTTTTTTCGTTATCTTCATTGTGTGGTTTCTCTTACGTGATAAATCTAAGGAACTTTGTTGCCAAGCCGAGTTTCTTAATAGGAGAAAATTTGAGATGATATGTTAATACAGCTTTCTGAATTTTTTCATCCCCAGCTAAAAGACAGTGTGTCCTCTGCCATTTCACAGGAAATAGGCAAATGCTGGCACAGTTGTACAGCTAGGAAATAAAACATCTAAAGAGTTGTAGGCCACTGATTTTTATAGGATTCAAAAGGCAATTAAAACACATAATTAAAATGCATGATGAGGGTCAGTCATATTGTGCTCTTTCTCTTAGGTAATTATTTATCGCTCAGCTGTGGCCAATTTTTCCTACATCATCTTCACTCTCATTTATGGCACATACTTCCCAATCAAACCAATTTTATGGTCTGAAATAGACAGGTCCTTCACTATATTTATTTTGAAAACAACTCCTATAGGAAAACTTAGTGAAGTACATTTAGATACTGTTGATTTTGAATCAGAGCTGATCATTTCACACCAAATATTACCCTCCCCTTCCAAAAAAACCCCCAAACAACCACCCCCCTCATAACAAATAAACAAACAAAAAAGCAACAACAACTAACAAAACCCCCACTCGAATATATTTTTTTCTCTAACTGCACTGTCAGTAAGTCAGTATGGCAGTTCAGCTGGGATTTATTCTTTCTCTCAAACGTATCCCTACAATTACCTGAGTATCACACAATAAAGAATTGCTGCTTCACTGTACTTGTACAAAAGAAAGCAGTGCTAAGGATACATCTTTGATACTCGGATACTGCATTTACCAGACTGAAATATAAATCAAAATAATGACCAAAATTGCGGGGAAAATTAGTAAATTATCAAAGTTTATGAGGTCCAGACCACTACTTTTTTATTAACTTATATTTCACCTCTTCTTTTAAAAGTCTATTTGCAAAAAGTCCACAAAGGTATCTTCACAAACAGATGTGCAGTCTTACTACACTACTTTTGGTTTTCAGTCCTATGCATGCACAAGTGATGATATATACTGAGACAAGCAGTCTTTAATGCCACAAAGCCAGAAATTATATTGTCAAAATACAACAGTTCTTGTGCTTTTTATAAAGAAGTGATAAAACTACTAACAGATTTCCCCATGAGTCCATGCAAACTTTTCACTTTGCAGACTAGCTTCCTGTTAGTCCAGGATAGCACCTCGGAGGTGTTCAAGAAATGACTGGATATGGCATTTTGTGCTCTGGTTTAGTCGACAATGTGGTATTCAGTCAAAGTTTGGACTAGATAATCTTGGATGTCTTTTCCAACCTTAATGATTCTGTGATTCTATGATTTTCTCTATTGTGTGATGCAGAGCTCAGTTCAATCTTTCAGGAAAGGTCAAAGTTGTCTGCTGTTGGAAGCTCTCCTCCCAGCTCCAAGCCACGCAGTTGAAGGAGCAGCTGCTGCCCCATTAATGGACATTGGTTTATGTGCAGAGAATAAAAGTACCCAGGAGAGACAACTTATGCCCCTGAGCCTTACTCTGAGTAAAAACACCAAATATTTTCCGTAACAGTCTACTGTACCTCCACCTTGTGGTGGGTTGACTTTGACTGGATATCAAGTGCCCACCCAGAAGTTCTATCACTACCTGTTTCTCAAGTGGACAAGGGAGAGAAAATAAGATTGAAAAAAACTGATAAGCTGAGATAAGGCAGTTTTCTAGAGCAAAAACAAAAGGCTATGTGTACACAAGCAAAGAGAAACAAAAAAATTACTCTCTACTTCCCGTCACCAAGTTCTGTCCATCCACTTTCCAAGAAGCAAAGTTTCAGTATGTGTAACCATTGCTCCAGAAGGGAAACACTGTAAATAACAAATGTCCCCCTCCCTTATTCCTCCTCCTTCTCTTAGGTTTTATATCTGAGCTACATCATATGGTATGGAATATTTCTTTGGCCAATTTGAGTCAGCTGTCCTGGTTGTGCTCCCTCCCAAGATTTTTCCCATTTCCAGTCTACTGACGGAGGATTGAATCTTGGAAAGAAACACTGATGCTGTGCCAGCACTGCTCAGCAGTAGACAAAACACTGGTGTGCTGTCAAGACCTTTCTTGCTACCAATGCAAAGCACAGAACTGTGAGGGCTGCTATGGGAAAATGAACTCGCTCTCAGCCAGACCTAGTAAACACGTGATCACAAAGCGTTCAATTTACGATATCTGATGCTTGAATTATAATTTAAATTGCCACATCAAGAAACACAAACCATCTCTTGTCTACTTTGAAAAGAGGGATTGGACGAGGTGACCGCTAGAGGTCCTTTCCAATAGAAATTTTTCTGTGATATACATCTGTGAACTGGGAAAAACAGCCTTAGGTGTAACAGATAGAGCAAAACAATTATACAATACATGCAACACACACTTTAGATAATAAATGTGGGTCTAAGATGGAACTGCATACTCATAAATAAAGAGTAAGGTCTACAACTTACTCATAAACTTATATAAATAGGCTTAGATGAAATCTAGACCAAGGAAGAAGGAAACTTCAACATTTTACTTCCCCAGTGAAGGACTTTAGAAAACAGAAAAAAAAAAATGCAGCTTTCAGTTTTCCAGCTGTCAACATGTTAACACCTGAGAAGGTCACAAATTCTACATAGCAAGTGTCAGCACAATATTCACGTACATCTCAGATGGCATCCAGTATTTAAAAAAAATAAAAATAGGAAATCATCATGCCCAGCCAATTCCTTTGGAGGAAATGAGTAGATGTGTGTACTATTTTCCAGATTACTTCTATGCTTCCTCTATGTTGTAACATCCTTTTATCATATTTCAAAAAAATATTACAAATCCATCTAGCTGATTATACTGTTACACCACATTTGAACCATTATTGCAGAGCAGGCTATTGAAAAAAAGAACATTGCAAAATAATCTTTTTATGTGGAGATGATATCACTTTCTGATATGACAGGCCATGCCTTTTGGCTTCTCTTCTCTGATCAGTACAGAACAACATTAGTCTCTCCACTAGGCTAGTTTCAACTGAGCTAGCCATCTTTTCATCTTTCACATTATTATTTCTTGCAGCTCGCTTTTTTTCATAACTTTGAAATTCATCACTGATTGTAATTAGTCTTATGAGTTTTCTTTTTTCTATTTTTTCTTTTTTCTTTTTTTAAAGCTTTCTGACCTTAAGAGTAGTTCCTCAAATTTTTTCCACTTTTGTAGAGAAAAGTCAAGTGTTACTACCTACTCCCTTCCCCCAAAAAAATGGAAAAGGCTCTTGTGCCTTCTTGACTCTCTGTGTGTAATATTTGGTCTGAATTCTATTGTAATAATATGAAAACAATTCAAAAATGAGGCAGAAATGACCTTACCAACACTCCAAGTTGTTATTCATTCAGGCCTTCTAATATTGGCTCATTAAAGACTAGGATGTCCATCGTGTAAAATAGAGATCTTTTCTCATGATATACAGAATAATGTTCTTGCTTACCCTGCTTATAGATTTAATGTGAAAACAAAACAGATGACAAAAATGTCACTTTAACTAATACACTCCATGAGTATCTATCTCTTTAGCATCGAAATGGAGAAGTATTCAGAATTTCTTACACAGTGGGTAAAACTCAAAAGCTCCAGTACCTTCTGAGATACAGACCTGTTAGAAAATAAATTTTCATTGTGATGTTGAAGGATTTAGAAATATATCCTATCACTGTTGAGAGAAGTTTTCAAATAAATTATATTACTATTTTTTAACTGTATATATAATTCTTTAATTTATCCTATCTTCTCTCTGAAAAAGGAAAACAAACAAACAAACAAACCAAGNTTTTTTTTTTTTTAACATTTCAGAATTGGGGTCTTGTTCTGAAACAATGATAATGACAATGGTAAACTGTGCTTATGATTTGACTAATGGGAATGAAAGAGGGGATCTTAGATAAAAAGAAATGTAATATGTAAAGAGTAGAAATTGTGCGCATTTTCTAAAATATCGTATGAACCTGGGGAAGAGAAGAACAAGAAAAAGCATAAAAGGTAAAAAAATAAATCTATTCAGCAGTATGATATTGCTTAACTGATCAAAATGGCAGACATAGGCGAAAGGCTAGGAGTGGGATGAAGGGGAGAGATGGAATGAATTTCTGGAGCAACTCTTTGATCACTTGGAGACTCAAGATTTTCTCTGGGTTTTTTTCCCCACCAGTTCTAAAATCTTTCCATTTCAATATGCTTGGCCCCTGTTTCAGAAAGGAGTAAGGACCTTGCTACTACCAAAGCTGCTGAACCCAATACACATATCAAATTATTTCAGCTTCAAAAGAGGAAGTATTAGGATATTTGCAAGTATCCTAAAATGTAAAAATCTGCCTTAGTTTTAGAACATGAAATGTGCCAGAACAACGCATGACAGTTGGACAATGAACTAAAACTTACAAAATTCCCATCTGTATTTTGTGTTTGCATATTGAAATTTACCCCATTTGTAAATATTGTAACCATGAAAGGCTTGTGCCATAAAAATAATGGGGTTCACATTCACCAAAACTTGCATCTGCAGAGAAATTTTCTCTGTCTCACATACTGTGCAAGGATTGAGCCCAGGTCCACAAAATACCAACAGAAACTATATGCCACCAGTAGAAGTAACTGTACATGCTTGTGGACATGCCCCACCAGCTAGAAATCGTTAGAGGTGAAAGTGATCACAGCACATACATAATTTTAAGTGTGCTGAATGTCTAGCTGCTTCATTTGAAGACAGGCAGGTGATTAATCATCTCTGCAAAAATTTAATGTGATAGCCTGGAGCTGAAGGAACAGAGGGATTCTTCACCTTTGATAAAGCACAGGGTCATTCCAGGGCCACTTCAAATGGCCAAAATTATTTTTCTCTCTTCAAATTAACATTATTTCTGCAGGTATGGCCATGACTTGCACAGTTTCTGCTCTGCGAGACTGGAATAGCAGATATGGAAATAGATCTCAGCAATTTTGTGTTCTGACTACTAGTCACTCCTTGAATTCATTATATACAAACAAGAACAGAAATACATCTGCTTGCTCCAGTCACTCTGAATTACATGTCAGAGATTCATGTGATGTAATGTATTTTTCTATTACATATTACATCCCACTAGGATGCTTAGGTTAATAGATGTGTTCCTTTCAAAATGGACTCAGTTTGTAAGCCAGAACTTTGAATAACACTGTCTTTTGCATGTCACCTTTTAATACTTACATCATTTCCCACTGAGCCATCTTTTTCATTCCTCTTATCACCTTAGCAAATGCAAATGAAGTAATTATCTAGTTAAATTCTGAACTGGCATTATTCATTTGAGAAATCTTTACTTTGTAGTGCTAAGGAAGCATTTTCTCCCTCCACCTTTGGCATTTTACAATAAACTCATTCTGATCTAAATTGATTGCTCTGGGATTATCTTGGAGTCATTAAAATAATGCTGTATTGACTTTCACTAATGTCTTTAATTAGCAATTTAAAATTCCAACATTTTGAATTAAACATGCACAGGTATAGCTTATTTTATCTGTGTATAATTTTGATATGACTTTGATTCAAATCTCATTTTAAATATTACATAATTGGTCTTAGAACTGGTTTTGTTGGAGTAAAGGTGTTGGCAGCAAGTAAGTGAGCACCCCATAGATGTTGAAATAAAGAAACAAACTCCATTAAGAACAGTAAATGGCCAGTCTTCCAAGATTCACTTACCTACAAAAGTATTGTGAATAACAACTCTGAACAATTCATTAACCTCTCTGTGTTACCCCACAGATCTCGGGTCAATTTTTCATCCAGATTGTATCTATATACATAGCAACTGAAGGCAATATTATTTTCATATGCAGCCAGTAAGAAGGTCTGACGTTTTATGTGAAGATCTTCTATAACTTTACATGAAGGTCTGCTTTGGTTATAGTTAGTGGTAAAATTGGTATTGTGATTTCAGGTTATTAATCTAGGAAATATTTTATGGTTAGAATCTTTTGTTGTTGTTGTTGTTGTTGTTGTTAACTAATCAGATAAGAACAATCCTAGAATCTTTTGTGATGGTTTTCTCACAATCTTAAATTTGCAGAGAGGTTTAACCCTCTTAGACTAAGGTTTTCTCCTCCTTATCTACTTCTATAGCACTTTAATTATTTAATATTTTTGTAAGAATGCAAAGTATGCCATAAATAGATCACTTTATTCTGTGATTTCTTGGCAACATTCATGTCTCATGGGTTCTCCTGCTTCCTCTGAAAATAGAAATGTTCTCCTTTCTGGATCTCAAAAGCAGTCTAGATATGGTCCTGGCCAAAAGGGTCTGGGTGGCCCTGCGTGAGCAGGGGAGTTGAAAGAGGTTGTCTCCAGAAGTCCCTTCCAACCTAAGCTGTTCTGTGATTTATAAACTCACTGGTGTGTGAGGAAAGATTTGAAGGTGACCATGTGGCTGATAGATATAGTTAACATAGTTTTAGCTACTGTTATTTTGTTTGTTTGCTTGATACAGAAATTTATCATAAATTAAGAAATTAATAGCTCACAATATTACATCACCAACTGTTTCATAGAGCTTTTCTTTAAGGAAGTGTTTGTGCTATGGGCTTTCTTAGGACACCACAGTGTCCTAAGGACACTAGAGTTTTTAGAGTGTGGTCTCATGGTCTAAAGAGCACTGAGGATGCAAGGTATTGAAGTCACTGATTACTTAATCCCGTGGCCTCTGTGAAGGGTTGTTGGAGTTATGTCTGTTGGTGTTAACGCAAATTCATTCAAAATGTTCTGTCTCAAAAACTTTGTTGGCCACTCTGAATCATTCTTTATAATATTATGAATATGGAAATCAACCTTTTTTTTTTTTTTAAATAGTGCAACTGCTGCCATAAGAAGAATGAAAAATCAAGGAATTTTTCATCAGATTATTGCTATTATTAAATGTAAAGAAAATTAGTGAATAAGGTCTATTCAATGAGAAAACACATCTATACTCCTTCCCCTTTTTGGACTGTAATTACTTAATGGCTTCAATATTTGCCAATGGTCTATTTATTTATATATATATATACACACACATATATATACCCCCAAAAACTGGCTTGTAAGTAGGCTTATTTGAGTAGGTAGAGATCCAGTACCATGACTTATTTGAATAAGACGCAATGTTTAAAGTTAATATTTTATTGTGGCTTTTTTTTTTTTTCCAGCACCAATGGAAAATTGAATAGGTTAGTGTTCTGAACTAATCATCTGGTAATCTCTAACCTGGGTTGGGAATAATGTTTAAGTGCTACAGCACTTTGAATTAAAGTAGGGGTAAAGATGTGTATCTGTTAATCATAGGAATTTATATAACCTGTCCATATGCATTTGTGTAGTTCAAGAGCTTGATAGATGTTGACTTTGAAGATGAAATGCACCTAAAGTGTGGGAGAGCAAGTACATGATACTAAAAGTTTCAATGACTAATGCTTCTCAGCTGCCTCATTAATGGGTTTTCATGACCTCCTTTATAGACTGTGCTCTGTATGTGGAGAGACAACAGGTTGATGAAAAACAGGTTACAAACAATGTTNTGTCCATATTTGACAGTTATAGATGTCCCTTTGCTGTAGGTAGTTAAGAAAATTTACATAATTTAAAATTATTGCCATAACTTGAAATGACATAGGTGCTTTTGACTCCAGGTACATTAAAATTTTACCCAAGTCCAGGATTCCTAACATTTTTTATTACAGTTTCTAATATATCCTCTTTTTTTTTCATAGAAGTCAAAGAATGAATTAACTTCAACAATGACATTTCAAATACCAGCCCAGAACTCTGTTCCATTCTCCCTCGTCCACTCACTCTAATTTCTAATAGAATGGTTACTTATTTACCTTGAGATTCTTAGCACTGATTGCTAGTAGTGGCAGTTGGTCAATACCAATATTCATGATGAGTTTGATATTTTTATAGCTATTTTTTTTTTAATATAAAGGTACAATCAATTTACTGAATGCAAAAACTAACCAACTATCAAATAGAAATTGGATTTTGGAAACTAACACCACATGAAAAGATTGTTTAATGAATAAACTGTATTCCATGCAGTCATCTTAAAAGTATAAATACATGAATATGTATTAATGAACCCTATTTTCAGAGGTAAATTTAGTTGATAGATTCTGATGTCTACGTCACATTGTACATTTTTTATTCCTTACATATCTGACAATAAGAAACTCTACAATCTCCCTCAGAGTTTACAGCAGAACTGTCCACTGTCTGAGCCCAGAAAAAAACCTGGCATTGCTCAGTCATTGCTCATTGGAATGGAACAGAAGAAATTAGATGCACTGCAGCATCAGCCTGAAAGTCTTAATTAAAAAGTAAAAAACCCCAAACAAACACCCAAAACACCACAACAAACCCCCAGACATCCAGAGCTCCATATTTCATGTGTATTCCTCAAAGGTTTGGTTAGCTGCATAAGAAGGAAGTTTATTTCTCTAATCCACCAGAGAGGGATTCTTTCCCCCTCCCTGCAAAAACTTCAACTTCAGATAATCATTTCCATTTCCAGAAAGCACTGTCTTTTGTTTGTAAAATATAGCTCTGTGAGACA
>VWZG01009795.1:4313-30272 GCA_013396735.1 Grallaria varia | reverse complement strand
ATGGTTACTTATTTACCTTGAGATTCTTAGCACTGATTGCTAGTAGTGGCAGTTGGTCAATACCAATATTCATGATGAGTTTGATATTTTTATAGCTATTTTTTTTTTAATATAAAGGTACAATCAATTTACTGAATGCAAAAACTAACCAACTATCAAATAGAAATTGGATTTTGGAAACTAACACCACATGAAAAGATTGTTTAATGAATAAACTGTATTCCATGCAGTCATCTTAAAAGTATAAATACATGAATATGTATTAATGAACCCTATTTTCAGAGGTAAATTTAGTTGATAGATTCTGATGTCTACGTCACATTGTACATTTTTTATTCCTTACATATCTGACAATAAGAAACTCTACAATCTCCCTCAGAGTTTACAGCAGAACTGTCCACTGTCTGAGCCCAGAAAAAAACCTGGCATTGCACAGTCATTGCTCATTGGAATGGAACAGAAGAAATTAGATGCACTGCAGCATCAGCCTGAAAGTCTTAATTAAAAAGTAAAAAACCCCAAACAAACACCCAAAACACCACAACAAACCCCCAGACATCCAGAGCTCCATATTTCATGTGTATTCCTCAAAGGTTTGGTTAGCTGCATAAGAAGGAAGTTTATTTCTCTAATCCACCAGAGAGGGATTCTTTCCCCCTCCCTGCAAAAACTTCAACTTCAGATAATCATTTCCATTTCCAGAAAGCACTGTCTTTTGTTTGTAAAATATAGCTCTGTGAGACAGCAGTTCGCTGACATGTTAGGATCAGTCTGCAAAATAACAGTTTCTAGAGACGATTTTTGCAAGAATGGCATCTAATCATAATCAGTCACCATCTAGGGTCAATGAGTCATTGGATGTCACCAAGAATATGGAAGCAGTGAATATAAAAATATGTGGTCTCAATGGCATCTCTGAATGATGATCTTACCGTTCATTATTGCTCTCTGTACGCTCATTTCTCCATAACTCCTAACAATTGCTTTTCCATTTTAACTCATTCCTGGAGTTTTAAAAAGAAAATTTAAATATAGAAACAATTTTAAATCTAGAAATTAAAATATACTATTTTCTGATACATTATTAAATTAATAAAACATATGATTTGAGCATTTCTTTGGTTTCCAATTTCATAAAAGAAGCAGGAGTACTTATCATCTATCAGACTGCATATCTATACTTTTTTCTTCCATGAATCTGGATTACTGGAAATAGTAGTTGAAAAATCTGTTATAAATCATCTCTTCACTCCTGGCCAATCTCTGTTTTCAGTTCCTCAACATTTTATAGTCCTCAGTGCTTCTGAGTAATGCTCCTAAGGTAAATGACCAAGTGCTACTGTGGCATTAAGACAGAAAACATTTGGTTTAAGAACTCAAAAACAAACAAACAAGGATGTTCTGGGCATGTGTGTGATTAGCACAAGTCAGTTTCTATGAGTTTTTACTTCTGTTAAGGTAATAATGATGCTGAAAAAGAAAAAATCTTTAGTGCATTTCATATTTATCTTTTTTACCTTTAGCTATTTGGTTTCACTTCCTTACTGATCTCAGGTGGTTTTATCATAAAAAAGAATTATTGTTTTCATAGACAAGTAGATTCTGTGAGGTCCTTTACAGGGTTTTGTTGTTGACACAGTGTGTATAGAAAATAAGGATATAGCGTGTTATATTAAAATATGATGTCTCTCCTTTTCCCTCTATTTTTTTTTATCAAGAAGAAAATTTAATAGTTTATCCATCCTTCCCCTTTGGAATGATTTGCTGGCACTTCAGAACGAATTCTTGTCAAAAAGCTTGTCAAAGAATCATTTTTGTTGGCTATGATTCATCCATATAAATTGAACACTTCAAAGATTTTTCTCACTTTGACCTGCATCTCAAAATCCCTGCAGGAAGCTGCATCATACAAAACAGCAGAGTGATCAGAGTGAATAATCTGAATCCGTACAGAAAGCCTCAGAACTAATTTCTCATTGCTATTTGCTTATCTATACCTGTTAGCTCACATATGGGCCCCTTACTCCAGAAGAAGCACTTGTCTGGCAGCTTTAACGTAATTTGCAGGCCTTAAAATCCTTCAAACTAAAACTTAAGGTCACATTGATGTTGTATGTGTGCTGCCTCCATCCGTAGAAACATACCTCCCATGAAGCAGACTTGTACCTACAGGGGCGCGTGTGTCTGTGTTTGCCACAGCTGGGAAGAAGGAGCTGCTTAATGTGAAAAGAGACAGCTCTATAGACATCTGTGAGTCTGCTTTATGTAAGAGACAATTCCTGTATGGAAAACAGAGTACAGAAAGAGTTTTTCAAGCTGTTTATATAGAACTGGTAATACTTGAAATATGTGTTTTAAAAAGGTCCCTCAGAAACTCCTACTTTGACTAAAAACTTTTCAAGAAGCAGTTTCACCGAAATCCTCACATGAAATTAGTGAAATAGCATCCATGCAATAACACTTGGAATTATAAGGGTAAAAAGTAGAATGTTTCCATTAACTTGTAAAGAAATGTGTTACAGATATTTTGTGTAATATAGAGAATCCTAAATTTGGCTTTCATTCCCATTCAACATGAAAGTAAAATTTAAGACATCATGGTTTTTCATGGGATGGAATTTATTTTTTTTTAATATTTATTTATTATATGTCTACCTGGTTAAAAACTTATTTGTCTGAACACTAAATGAAAAAGGATTATATGCAAAAGACGAATTCTACTAAAATCCCCCCCAAATTTGTAAAAATCATGCCACTAAAATTATTAATTATTGAGGTAAATATAATTTAAGATACTACTGGATTTTGTCCCTTAGCACTACACATTGGTAGTCTATCTGGTACTTTTTCAGTTCTGATACAGAAAATTAAGCAGAATTTTTTTTTTGTTACGTCTTCTAAATAATAGAACATCTGTTCTATGTTTCAGGACATAACTTTAAGTCAAACTCTTGTTCTAATTATTTCAGCGGGAATATTTTTATAAGCAGTCAATGAAAAACTTACTCAGAGAAAAGTAATAGTCTACAGAATGCTTCACTTGAACATTTTCATAGCAGCTTATTCATTTCCATACAATGCAAAGCAGTTCCAGTAACAATGGGCTTCATTTGAAGCACTGTTTCTCTAAATTTACTGTAATTTCACTGCCACTTATCATTGCATGTACCACATTCATTATCACAGAACTGGTAGTATAGAATTTGGGATCAATAATCTTCAGTGAAAAAATTGTGATTTTTATTGACACCACTTTAATGAAATAGCTTTGAAAAATATCATGTTCAGTCACCTGTCAACATTTTTCTGAGTCTTTAACTTACTAATAAAAATCAGTGTAACTCACTAGAAGTATGTGTTACAAAGGGCAAAACTGCCATACTGAGTACTTGCTTTGAAATAAATTTTGTTTCTTTGAAAATATTAAGAGAAGCCCTGACACCATCCAAAGTTCTCCTAAGCAATAGTTGAAGTGTTCCATTTTAATTATTAGGAAAAGGAATTTAATTTTTTTTTACAAAAATTGTGGTTAGACCACCAGTTTGTTTACCTGTTTAATCACCACAGTATGTAAAAATATGCACAAAAATAATTGCCAAATAAACATGGACCTGGCTAAATGTACAGACCTGTATTTTCTCCTTCTCAGAAAGAACAGTTTTATTGGAGGCTAGGGCAAGGAGCAGGGGGAAATGTTTTGCTTCATTTGTTGCTGTTCTTTTTCTATTTGTTTTTGCTTCTTATCTGCTTTGATGGGAGAAAAGAGCACTGGTAAGGCAGATACAAGTGGGTGAGTGGTTTGACGGTCATTCCTGTGGTGTTGGAAAAGCCTATTGGAATCATATATTACTTTGGTGTTTTCTAAAATCGTCATCCTGAATTTGTTTAATAAGCTCTAAAAAGACACTGCATAGCTCAATCTCTTCCTACCCACTGAAATTTCTTTATCCCAGCTGTCAAGTTCTTCTTCCTGAGTTTTATACTTATTGTCCTAAAGGACTACAACTGTCTTATTGGTTCAAAGACTTCTGTGTTATCTTTAATGTAGCCAGAGCTTGAACCACTAATTGAAATCTTTTTAGGGCACTGCAAAAAATACATTGTTAGAAACAGCAAAGTCACAATGACATTAGCTTTGAGGCTGTTAACTTTGACAAATCAAATAATTAAAATTATTTCATCTGAAATTTTACCTTTCCCTGCTGTGTGTATTAAAATAAATGTCTTCTACTGTGAATAAATCCTATTTATATGACTCTGGAGTTGTTCTCCAGAACAGGAACATGACTGTGTGTGCCTGTGTAAAAGCTGATAGCTCTTGCCACCTTACTCAGTGGTTTCTTTGGAGGACCAAGTGCACTTCTCAAATAAACTGTGTGCTTTAAATGTTATTTTAAAATTTTATTATTTTAATCTAAATAGATTTGTTTCGCTCAAGAAGTAACCAAAATCCTCATTTTCTTTCTTTTTTAAGATTGAAGTCCTTTTTTTTTTTTTTTTTTTTTGGCTACTAAAAAATTACTCTTCACACAAGTAAAAATAGACTGTTTGGCTAGAGTTTACACAGTTCTGCCAGGGATGAACTTGTCAATATTTTGAATTTTGTAGTTCTATACAGCTGGAAACCTGTACATCATGTTGTCATAGTACAACTACATGAAAATCAATGGACTGTAAAGACAGTTATTTATTAGCTTGTAATTGGTAAAAGTGAAGATGATAAAAAATCATTTATAAAACCACAAACCCAAGTATCCTGTATACTTTCTCTCTCTCTCTTCCATTCTTTCTCCCCTTCCTGTTTCCTTCAGAAAAATCCTGGTAATTACTCAAGATTGTGAGTAATCTCAAGAATCTTGAGAAACCTCAAGTTTTCTGCCAAGGGAACAGATTTTTGTTCTGTGTTTATATAGCATCTTCTGTGATCCTTAGGTCATGATGAGAACAACCAAATACCAGTAAGATACAATCAAAAAAGTCTCTCTCTGCACAGTTTCCTACTTTTATGATGCTTACCTGATCTTCACATCGCCTGCACCTCTGTTGGACATGATCAAAACTGACCAACAAGTTCAAAGGACTTCAGGGAGAATACCTGAGAGACCTATTTTCTTGGGAGACCAGGCTACAGACCTAGTATAGTAATTACAAAATAATTACCCTGCTTCCCATGTTTGCAAAACAAAGTGATAGAGCTTGTTTTTCTCCTTGTCATCAGAAAACCAAAACATTTTTAAGTGAGAAAGAACAGAATGCATCTAGACCCCACTTCACTGGAATGTAACCAAGCCTGAGACATTAAAGATAAACAGGAAGTAAACAACCTTGAGGAAAAGCAAGCTTATCCTTTTGCTAATATGATTTCCTATCATAAGCTTCCCTGGATCCAGTCCTGCCAAAAAGTGGATCCTGAAAGCCATGGTCGTAGAGGGAATAAAGTGTGACAGACATATTGGTTTCTCCCCCTGGCTGGCCCTTGTTCAGCCCTGACAATTCCATTTGACCTCTGTACCAGTGATTCCCTTCAGCGACTATACAAACCTCTCTCTTTGCTCACAATCCATTAGCATAAATGTTCAGTTTGCCTATCATAGTGATGCAGCGTTGGTTACTGATCTTTTTTATGCCTCATACTTTCTCTCTATTTCACAGGTTATGAACTCAGGCTTAAGGAGACTTAAACCTAACAGAGTTATTCCACAGGGATTTTGGTGTATGGATACTTTCGATATTCAGGGTTTACATGTCTAATTTAAGCCAGTTCCTAGTAAACTATCCTCTCTATTAAGTAACAGGGAAGATTGTGTTGTCAATTTACTTTATCAGTTCAGTCTATTCAGAAAATAGAATGCCAAACTAAATCTAACACTTGCTTTTCCCTCCCTCCTTCCCTCTCTTTAGTTCTCTCCACTGTGCCTCTGCTACTATTCCCTGTGGTCTGGATGGGAAGTCCTTCTTCCCTTCTTTTGTACAATATGTCATCTATAGTCTGTAACTGTTTATCCTGCCGTAACATACACCACAAGCTTTTACACACAGTGAAATGGTTATTTTGGGTGTAAAAGAAACTGTAAAAAGAACTGTAAAAGCTTGTGATATATGACAGTAGAGTGAGTGACAGGCATATGGATTTTATGTCTCTAAGTGTTTATGAAAGGATAGGAGGACAGTGTCTGACATTTCGAAAAGTGAATTGGAAGAACAGTTAAGAAACTATTACCTTAAGCATGCAATTTTGACAACTCAGAGTAAACTCAGAGTAAACTTCAAAACTCACTGATGTAACTGATCCATTTTTGAAACAGCATGAATGAGGATGAAGGCAAATCTTGGCCTGTAGCATTGAAGGATTCAATATATCCATGAAGACTCTTCATTGGTATGAAAATTTTTATACAAAGCCTTGTACCGAAGGCCACCAAAGTTTGGTAGAAACTTCCAGTGAACGTCAATCATAACTAGTTTCAAGTCAAACTAGTTGTGCACAGGCTCTGAGAATGACAGAAGAAATCTTGAAGCCAGGTGAGGGCAGCACTCCCAGCTGTCACAGGAGCCTGTTCCTCAGGAAGGGGGCTAAGGGGTTTGCTCCAGGCCATGTCCCACTGGGGGCTGCACCCAGCTGCTGCAGGTTGTACTCAAGTGACCTGACCCCTTCCCATAGCAATGCTGCTGCCCCCTTCCCTCTGCTGCCAGCTTCTTTGCAGAGGTGGGAGCCAGCGAACTCCTGCAGCTGCTGTCTGGGAGGAAGGCCAGCGACCGCCATGGCAAGTACATGGGTGGCCATTGGTGCTTCTGGGCCCTTACAGGTCTCTTGCTCAGCAGCAGCATGGAGGGGACACAGTGCCTCCTTGTCACAGGAACCTTTGCAGCTCCAGAGCAGGAGGAGCATACCCTCCCCGTCCAAGTGTGGCAGTATGTGCATTCAGGCTGCCTGAGTCCTACCCAGTCATGCTTGCAGAGAAATTGCGTTTTATCATTTCTCCTGTACAAAACATAGTTTCGCTTTCCAAACTCATAGATGTCTCAGGTGATCCGCTGAGAATCTTTTCCTATCACTCTCACTAAATCCATTGTCACATCATCTATCAGGATTGGAACAAAAATCAAGTGTTTATCCACACAGAATTGAGAAGTTTTATTTTTTACATAAGGTGTCTGTGCTCCTTTTTTTGGCTGGCATATTTTCCAATGCTTTTGAATGTATGCTGCTGATATTTTTGGCATTTCTCTGCATAACTCTGCTAGCAAAAAAAATTCTTTTGTGTCTCAGTCCTCCCCGTTTTTTCCCCCCTCCCCCTGCAATAACTAAATAGTCTCATTTAGTCCTTCCTTTGAGTCTGAATGCTGGTATTAAAAAGAAAAATTACATTACTGTGGGCTGCTGAACATATTGTAAGAGTTGGCAATGTACAACACAGGGAGGATAACATTTTAGAGGACACATTAAGGATGACATCTCCAAGATACTATTCAGTCAGTGTAAAAGCTCTCATAGGGAACTCAGATAGGATTTTTCCCAGTTTATGCAATGTGCATTGAGGAGTATAGATCTCTACTAATTATTTAGTCTTAGGTATTCATAAACCAGTTGTTGAATAGTGATTGAGACTTTTTATTGATACAGATACCAGTAAATCTGCTGACATTCATCTCATTCCTTGAACTGATTTTATTTTGAATTTTAATCCTAGGAATGCATACTGAATTGCAGAGGATCATGCTTTCTGCATACCTGCTCAAGACAGTCCTTTTGTTCTTCCCTTTAAAAGAAAGAAGGAACCAGTTATTTGAGCTAAGGGCATTTTTCTTACTTCTGTCATTGTGTATTTTCTGGATGATGTCTAATTCATCCTAGTTGAACTAAAGGATGTTTTGACATGTCATGTAGGTCTAATTTTGATAGAATTTGTTCTGCATTCATTAGTTTTCTTTTTCCACCTAATATGTGTAAAGTCCTTTCTCTCTACTGTTAAATTGTCTCAATGTAAAGCTTTCCACCTTTTACTAGAAGTGTATTGACAAATCATCCTGCATTTCTTACACTAATATAAAAACCTCAATGAAACATTTAATTTTTAGGACCTTAAGATTTGTTACACTTTATAATTTGTCACTGAGTAAATTGATTTAGTATAAAATATTATTATACAAATCTTAGAACGTACAGCATCTAATAACATATTTTATATCATATGAGGCCACATTTTCATTAGCATTCTTTGTTTCAATTTTATTTGTTTCCTGGAACACAGTCCCTAATTCTAACTATACAATGTCCCTTTTGTGGACATATTTTCCATTAGTGTCAAAATACCACTTCAAAAAATAAATAAAGTATTAAATGCAAGAAAGCTTGTATCTTCTCTGCGGATATNAAGAAAGCTTGTATCTTCTCTATGGATATTTCAGAGTCTGATGGGTGCTTCTCTTTTGTCTCATTAGTTTGTGGTCTGGATTTATGAGAATAATAGTGTTAATAGCCTATTCCATGTCTTAGCATAATCAAAAATTTCAACCAGAATGTAGAATAGGGGGATATACGTAGTATAGTAGTCTGTCCAAATGGAGGGAACAGAGTGTCTTAAGTGTAGCAATGGAATGGGTCATCATCATCAGTAAAAAAAAATTTTAATGTTAGGAAAATTAATTTGGTGATGGACTAACAACTTTTCAATATTTTATGATAATTTGAAATTTACTCATTAAAATTATTCCTAAGTAAAAATTTTTAAACAAATTTGCACTTTAAATAAACGTTTATGCAATTATATAAAAATGTAATGTGAACTATGCTTTGGCAATTTTTGCTTTCTGAAGTCAACTTCAGCTTCTTTCTTAGATAGAAGCTTAAAAAATTAGGTTTGCAAATGCGTCATTGATGATACCAATTAAAATTATTTTCCAAGCCATCTTTCTCACATATTTATAATCAGTTGTTTTGCTCTGTGGAGATTAATCACAAATACAGACTAAAATCATTATCACTCTGGCTTCTTAGTCCTATGCAAATTCTTCAAACTGATTAAAAATTACAGACCCAATGTCCTTCATTCAGCTGGCTTCTTTAAAGAAAAAAAAAAAAAGGTCCATTTTAAACTCTTGGTCGTTCAGTTCCTAATTTGGTTTCTTAATCATATACAGATCCAGAGCAGGGCTGAAGAAAAACGCTATGTGCTTAGTTCTCTATCTGAAACAGGTCTGAAAGAGTAAATAGGAAACAACCAATTGAAGAATCAAGCCACATCCTTTCAGAATTACTACTGCACAGGGTTTGGGCATTTGTTATTTTGGTTGGTTGGTGGGGTTTTTTAAGCAGAGCTGGAGGACAATTTTTCAGATTTATTTTTTAAATAGGTAATAAAAGCCTTCACTATTTGTTTTGCTGAGAACCTCAGTAGGAGGAAAAGTTTTTGTTTCCTTTGTGAGTTTCCAGTTAATATTACACTCCACAGAGAACATACATTACTCTTTCAGCTTCCCATATGTGAGGAAAAAGATTCTCCAGGGACTCTAAAACCCCCTCTAGTTTCTGTTGGGACCAAACAGTCTGAATAACTCTGCAAGCACAAATTCTGCCTCTGACTGTTTTCTTGCTTATTGTAAGTTTTTCATGGAAGTTTTTTGCATATTTATATCTCACAAGAACCTACAATAAAGAGTTGAATCTTCGAAATCTCATAAAAATTCAGTTTCACAGAATGTAATCATTGGCCTGTACAAGAAGGTGAAAAATGCTGTAATTTTGAATTGACATTTCTCTCAATTAAGTTGCAGATAGTGTAAATTTGAAAATAATGATTGTTGACATGTAAAGCAAGAGACCAATGAATCTCTATTGTTCCTACATAGCTCTTAGAGCAGTGAGCTGCCTTCCTGGTTTTTTTATGACTTATACTTTTATAAACTTGGATTAAGGTCATTACACAGTCACACATAAATTTTCTGCAAATTAAAATGCCATAGGTTAATGAACAGATTTATGTACTCTTTGATAAAAACTGTTTTCCAGACAGTATGGTTTCTGATTATGGTACTTGGCTTGCTCAGGGAAGTGAGATATTATGAAAAATTCCATTATTTTCTGACTCTTTTCTTCCCTTTTCTTCTACTCACTCTAGTGATGTGTAATATCAGCCCTGAGCCACTGCACAAGTGTAATTCACTTTTATAAACTCACGCTTACTTCTCTTGTATTTTTTTAGAATTTTCCTTCCTGGTGTTCCTAAAATATTTTATTAGAGTTTACCACTATGCCAGCCTTAATTTCAATGAGGCCATAAGGCAAAATTACCTTCTGTGCAACCAGGCACAGAAAAGAGAAACATGCCTGGACATTCCTTTTTCTCACTTTTAGCAAGATACTACCTGAATTATATAAATGAGAAGTATTTTCTTTGAATCAAATTTTAATCATATATTAATGTTTTCACCTTCTCCTCATAATTGTAAAATTTTATTCTTGCTTGTTTTCATTGCAATCAGAAAGGGCAACAACAGGATTTGTCTATCATATAGCTAATTTCCTAAAACCTTAAAAACTTACAAAGGACATAGAAGCATTTTCATGTTTTCATAGAGAAAGAAACCCAACATGGCAAAACAACTACATAGGTTCCCCACAGAGTTAATATATCTTGGTAAGTCTCTTCAGGCTCTGTTAGGTGCTTTGCCTGTTTCTAAAAGGAAACCAGAAAGCTGTGAATGTGATATACGTGAGTACTTGGAGTTCTGAAAGGCTGAAGCCTTAAAGTGATTGCTATTTTTAAATCATGCTTATTTGAGCTGTGTAAAGAAAACAATAAAGACTGTTGCTAGGTAGAAACAAAAAAGTACTTGGAAAAAAAGTTGTTACATTTAATATTTTAATAAAAATGTAAATAAATATCTAATTTCAATAATGTTTAACTTTAAGGAGTACTATTATGCCAAATTATTAATCAGAATACAAGATCTCTTTTTAATAGGTAATAAATGCTTTCGTAATTTATTTTGGTAATCACTGAATTAGAAATAAAAGATGTGTTATTACTACCAGACAGAATATATCAACTTTCGTTTACTTTAAGAAATGTCCATATTTCGAAGAGTTCAGCCTCAAGTGCACTGAAGTCATGGTCCACTTCCACAGTTAGGTGGTACTGTAAAAGGAATGTTTTATGCAACAACTGACCTTCTGATGCGGCAGCTGCTTGCTTGTCTTGAAAAAAGAAAGCTGAGCTTTGAACATAAATAATGTGTGAAACCCTGACTAACTGTCAAGTAATTTCAGGCACTCCTCATTCTACAGAAAAAGCCCATAAAATCTTAAATAATCCTGGAAATGCTGAAAAAAAAACAAACCACCAAACAACAAAAAACAAAAGCTTTCCATACTGATTACATAGGTAATGCAGTTATTTTAATCTTTCTGTTTAGACAATTGCTTTTAAATATTTTATAAGACTGATTCCCAAAGCTTTGAATCTTCTCTTAAGTATTATAAGGGACTATTTTCCTGACATTATTCTCCCTCATGTTTTAAAATGTATGATAGTGATAATTTTGTTGTTGGCTAACTTGCCTTTTAAGCCATGTACAAAATCAGAGCTGGACTGAAATGATTCAGGACAGAGTTTTATAAGGCCTATGAAGGTCTGATTAGCACCCATGAGGCTGTAGTGAGGTTTATGTTCTCCAAATTTGTTTTAACAGAGCTACAAACAAGAAAAGAGCAAAACACTGTTTGAGTTTTCCCTCACCGAGAAAATGGAAACATGACAAATTTTCAAAGGAAGCATACCAAGTCAACTTCAGAGAGAGTATCTGTGTGTACACAAGGTATATTCTGCACATATTAATGCACGCAGAGAGAACAGTTTGTTGATTTTGTGTGCCTGTGCACCTTTTTTACCAACTCTTATTCTCTGTTCTTCCTTTCTTTGTACTAAGAGGCAAACCTTTATCTGGAGTTAGATGCACTCGTTTAGCTTACTAAAAGCTGCAGTTAAGCTGCTTTGAGCAGTGATCTAATTAGCAGTCAGCAGGCTTGGTCAGTTGAGTGCTGAGAGTTTTCAGTGCCATTTCAAAAGGACAAAGAGGGCAGTGGAGAAGTTATTTCTTTGATCCACGCAGCTGAGAAAAAGCCCTAAAATGTATCCTAAAGAAAAAAAAATTATATCCATGGACAGTTATATGGTGAAGCATATGTAGAGAAAGAAAACACTAGACTGGGATCTGACTCCCACTACTGTGGGTGCCTGAACTTGAACAGTGATTTTATGGATTGACTGAGTCAAATCTAACCATAGCACACTTTGAAAACTGCCTTATAGAAAAGTTATCTCTTCTAGAAGTTGCCCAATGTTTTTCAGTGATTGGTAAGTATTTCCCTAGACCACAGAGAACTGCTAGAAATTTTCTTTTGGATTACACAAAAAAAAATTTAATAGCATGCAATTGGTAACTTAATCTTAGGTAATACATGATCCACCCTGTTTCCAGGTTTGAATATGACTTTGACATAGGCAGTAAGCACTAGCAGCAGTTTTTCTGGGGCTTTATGGAAATGACAAATAATGACAATACAAAGACAGACACAGGCCATTTTGATAATATTAGGACATTTATAATCTGTTTGTGCAGCAGAGTTTACCTATAAACTAGCCAACTTTTATTGGCTCCAGTTGTATTGATTTTGAACATACAAATGAATGTGGTTGTTTTGTAAAACCTGGAGTATAATTTTACATACTTAGTTGATTTCATGCCCAACCTCAATATGAATAAAATTTCAATAAGCTTCTGTATATTCATCTACAGGGTTTCCAGTATCTATATGGTCCTCCACAGCGTTTCCAGTAATACATTTGCAAAATATCTGAATTAAAATTCTGTGGATTTTTTTCATTTTTTTCATTGACCTATTGCTCCATCACAAAATACATTCTCAATGCTGATGATGTTTTTCAAGTTCAATCACATTTGCTCAACTGAAAAATAATGTACAAGGTATTTAGTGCCTGCCAAATCTTTGAACAGGATTTAAAGAAAAAAATCTGATTTACAACTGCAAAGCCCTATTTTTTATGAAACTGTTGTCTATAATGTGGACAAAAACTTTCGAGGCAATTTAATTGAGGTAAAGCAGAGAGGAGTTCTTTACTGAAAAGTATAATGACACGCGCGCAGCATAGAGGTGATTCCTATTTTATAACACTACTTAATTATCATAACTAAAGCTTACATCCAACCCAGAGACCATCCACCCTCGTACCACCTTGGTGCCACCCTAAGAACCTCCCTTGGGTCTGCCCTTTGGTACACCTTCCTAGAATTGAGTTGGGGGTCTCAGGACCCCTTACTTCTTCACCATCGTCTTCATGTCACATTCCCCTGGTTGGAGGTTTTCCAAACTTCATGGGTCTTCTGTCTTGTTTTGACTACAATACATATCGTTATTCCAGTCCTGGTACATGAGGCCTGAATAAAATGTTCTAGTTGCTATCTTACCCTTAGCTAAGGCATTCAGGAATGCAGTACAGAGGTAGAAACTGCTAGTTGCTGCTTCAAATATAAGAAGCTATACAGCTATATAAAATATACAAAAACACAAAAATATATACATATATACAAATATATGCAAACACAAAAAATCTTAAGGCATCACAACCACATTTCAAACACCTGTTAACAAATGGATTACAAAATTATTTCATATTTGTTTCTCATGCTTTACACTTTTTTTCCCCATTTAATCCACAGGAAGCTTTTTTTAAAAAATGATTGTGTCAGTTATTTTCATTGCAAATATTACCCCCCATGTGTTTGTAAGCCTTCAATTACTACTGAACTTAAAAAATAGCCACTAGCAAAATGTTGTGCAGGAGCAAATACAATCTAACAGAAAACAACTGAATTAACTTTCTGATTTATACTCTGTATTGTTTATATTCTTTCTGTCTAAAAAAAATAATCCGTCCAGATCTGCTAAATGATCAGACCTATTTCTTTAGTTTGATTTGTTCAGGAATGAAATTTTTGAATGTCCTAGATTGTGTAAAAAAGCCTATTTCTTATTTATCAAAATCTACTTTTTGTGCAGGACTACACCACAAATTCCAAGCAACTGTAAACCTAGGTAGCCCCTAGGCTATTTGGTTTCCTTTTGGTGGTTGTGTTTGGTGGTTGCTTTTGGCTTTTTCCCTTAAAATTTTTTGAGATGCAGCTGAAATAATTATTGCTTGCTAAAAAAGACAAAACAGTGACATATCTTCAGAAGTCTTAAGCTGTCTTGTCCCATATTCAATACACCAGCCTTTTCTGCTCAGTCAGTTACTAGCTACTTAGGAACAGACATGGAAGAGAAGTCATTTTTAGCTTCCAGTGAAGGCATTTTTAGCTTCTTTGTGTTTCTTCACATTCTAGAAGTGACATGTAAGTTCCATGCTCATTAGTTCAAGTTCTGCTACAAGCTTCTATTTATGTGGAAACTTCAGTCTGTAACAGTCCAACTTTGCAAGAGAAAAGAACTGACACTTTTAAATATCTGTGCACTGACAAAATTGTGTACTAAGGAAGATGAATCAAAAAGCAACAATCTGCACTGGACCAGTAAATGCCAAGGTTTAGTCAGCTTTAGTATTCGCATGTTTCAAAATTAATCATAGAAAAATAAACCATGAAGAATATTAAAATTTCAAGACACAAATCAAATACTTTTTTTCTTTTTGGTGGGGAGGGAGGATGGGGTTTGGGGTTTTTTGTTGGGGTTTTTTTGGTTGGTTAGTTGGGTTTTTTTGCTTCAGTTTTGGTTTTTTTGTTTGTCTTTTTTTCTCCCTGGAATATTACATGATGGTTTATGACTTGGGACAATGTGGAGAACAAGTTATAGTCACCCTGCTTGTTGGCCAAGATCTTGACTTCTTCCTGTACTCAGATGAGAGGACAGCAGGCACATATTGGCTGTTAGTCACAAAGACAACTCCTGACACTCCTTGCTGGCATGCCAGTGCCTGTCACCCCTCAGCTCTGATTAGAGTCAATCTCCACAAGCATATGTCTGCTGGCAGGCAGTGCATCCCATCCAGAAGGCACTGGCTGCTGGTGCCCTTCAGCCCTCTCCCAAAACAGCTTGACAGGGTGTATGTTTCTTGTTTGATCTACCCTGCCAGTGTGAAGATAGTACTTTTGGGTTCAGAGTTCACCTCAGCTACCATTTCACACGTGGAACGCTCCACCATTCATGGCCTGAGGTCAGGCCCCACCTATGGTGTGGTGTCCATTCTTCATGCAATCAGGTTACTTTCAGTCACTGTCTGGGCAATGGGAATGGAAGAAATTAATTCTTTCAAATAGTCCCTGCCATGGTTTCAAGGGATGTTTTTTGGATTTTCCGAATAGCTGAATACTTTGTCTGGTTCTGTGAGCTCTTCCCATCTATTGTTTTGATTTAAAATAACATCAAGATAGCCTATTTAATTTTATGTTTCTAAAATATGTAATGGAAGTACTCACAGTTTGTCTCTTGGTTCATGCGAAGTAACTAAACATCTAATCTGAGCTGTTAATTGACAGAGTTTCTTCATGGTTGACCCTACATGGTGAATGTAGGAGTGAGATTAGGATTTCTCCTAGAAGGTTTTCAGAGCTGGTAAAGGTTTCAGATCAAGGTCAGGTGATTTTTTTTTTTGTTTTGAATAGCCCTACATTTAAGATCAATCTCAATTAAAACATGATTTTAAGAACTCGAACATAGCAGAGCAGTATTTTATATATTCAAAATGTACATCAGGAATGTCCTTTTTATTTTAGTATGATAAGACCATTCCATATAGCTTTTTCTCCTGTTATTCTATGCTATTGACAGTCCCAATAAATTTAGATCAGATTAGCCTCCTATACTTTTATCCCATTTAAAGTGATAGTCCTTGCAAATAGTCAGTTATAATTACGTCCAAATAACAAAAAAGTAGATATATATTCTGTGTTTCTGTAGTAATTAAACAATGACTGCCAATCTAACAACGAGTGCTTAGCATTCTTGAAAGGCTATAAACGTGTGTCCTTGAAACGCTCCTTGAAGAAGGCCAGATTCACAGGCAGGACACGCAGAAGTCCCTTCGGATTCTCTGTGGCAACTACAGCTGTAGCATTCAGCAGATGTAAAGGAGAAACTTTTTAATACAGCAAGCGTTCTTGAGATTGGAAAAGCAAATCAAGTTTAAAAGTTTTTTGTTTTTTTGTAAGGTTCACTTGTGTCTTTCAACTACCATCCTCTCATCAGGAACAGCCTACATTTTAAAGGGGAGGTATTTCATCTCTCCAAGCAAAAATTCTTATTCTAAGTAAAGGTCAAAATGAGTCATTTTAATAGTTTCTAAGTTTTCTTTTCCCATGTTTTGAAAACCAATAAATTTATCACTCCCCCCAAAAGAGATAAACCCTTTCCACAAGTCATTTCAATTAACTAACATTTCCTATGAAAAATAACAGAATTCTGTCTCTGACATGAATGATAATTGACAAGCCAGCTGTCTGATTTCTCATTTTCCTTTCCCTCACAATTTTAGGTTTCTGGTTTAAACATATGGATGAATTTTTGAAATCTTGTCCTTTTTATTTAAGAGTACAAAACTTGGATGTTATTGATATAGAATGCTTCCTTTGTGTTTCATTAATGTGTGAGAATATTTCCATTAATTTTCATGTATCTCTTTTGTTATAGATTTTTTTAAAGCTCCACATTGAGGAATAATATTCTTTAATCTCAATTTAAAGAAAAAAATCTCTAACCCTTTTTATTTATAAGGCAACCGTGTCTGTTTGGTTCAGCAATTAAAAGGCCATTTAAAAATATTATTTTTTAACAAACCTTTAAATATCAGGATTTTGGAGCTGAAGTAATTGTGTTCAAATAGACATGATTACTGAATATATGATGCAAGAATCTAGCGGAGTAATCGTTACTGGCGAAAATTATGGGAAGTCAATTTTACTTAAAATCACAGAATTGAAAGTGGCTTCAGAAGATCAGCCTATGTCCAAACTGAAATGAACTATGCTTGTTTGTCTAGCTTGTACTTAAAACATATAATGATTCTCCATGAGAGTGTATCTGAGAAAATGTCAAAAACCTCATTAAAGTCAAGATATATGACATCTTTCCTGTCTAAAAAACCTGTCATGTTATGGTGTTACAAAATGAACTAGATTATTCTGACCTGATTTATTTTAGATTTCCATATTGACTTTGACTAGTCTCTTTGTTATCTAACAGCTATTTACAGAAAGAGATCACGCTTCTATTTTTCTAGGAATGGCAGTTTGGTTCTCTGGACTCTTCCTCTCCTTGCAACTCCCTAACTGATTTTTTCCTTCTCTATTATTTTGTAAATTACTCATTCTCTATGGAGTCTCATAAATAGGCAGCAACAGTAAATTGTTTTTCACTCTGTGCTCACATTTATGGTAGATTTATTTTCTGTGTGTGATTAGTAACCTCAACTAGTTTTCCACTTCCTGTATGACACCTTGTGCTTAAACTCGATGAAGATCTCATATTTCTGTGATAAATAAGGAGAAAGTGACTGAATCAGATTTCAAAGACTATTGCTTTGTGAATATCATGTAAGGGAAACTCCTCCAAACACATTCCAGGGAATTGCTAGACATCCCACGTATTCGTGTATTTGCTTCTCTTGTTACTTTCAATTTATGGATGCTGGCTGATTATGCCAGTTAATTTTAAATGGACATATCTACCTTCTTCATCCTGGTGTAGCAGAGAGTAGTCAATTTCACTGTGAAAACTGTCACATTTTCTCCTTCTACTCATTAAAATAGGAAATTTTTAAATGTCAGTCACATATTGCAAAACACATTTTAAAATGTATCTTGAAATTTGCTGTCCTTTCATTTTCAAAACTGATCTTTTAGTCTTTCTTGGCAGTCCCTCCTGGCTGCCAGGGCACTGTTGATGCATATTTAACTTGCCGTCGACCAGGACCCCAAGAGTCCTTTCCACAGCACTGCTTTTCAGCTTCTTGCTTCCCACTCTTTACGTATATTCAGGTTTGCCCCATCCCAGGTACAGAATCTGGCACGTGTCTTTGTTAAACTTCATATAGTTGATGTTTAGCCAGCCCTCTAATTTGTCCATGTCTCTCTGTAGAGCCTCTCTGTCTTCCAGGAGTATACAGCTCCTTCCCACTTATTGTCATTGGCAAACTTACTTAGTATAGTCTCAAGTCCTGCATTCAAGTCATTAAAGAAGCACTGAAGAGTGCTGGCCCAAAAATGAAGACCTGCAGAACTCATCCATCAAATGACATATTTACCTAGCTGCATGCTAGGAATTTTGTCCAGAAGGGTACTGTGAGAGACAGTACTGAAAGCTTTGTTGACATCCAAAAGGATTGCATCAACCAGTCAACTAGATGGGTGACAATGTCATAAAAGAAAGTTTATTGATCAGGACTTTCCTCTCATGAACCTGTGCTGGCTGTGATCAAAGACTATGTTGTCTTTCACATGTATTTCAATAACTGTAGTTACCAGGATCAGCCCTCTTGCCCTTCTTGAACACTGGGACTTTTGCCAGCTTCCTGTCAACAGGAATCTCTTCAAATTCCCCACACCATTGCAAAATCATTGAGAGAGCTGTCACAGTGACATCAAGCAGCTCCTTGACTACCCTGGGATGACTCCCATCAGGTCTCATATATTCTGAGGGATCCAGCTGGAGCAACAAATCACACAGAATTTCAGGGTTGACTGGGAATTTATCATTCTTGCATTCTTGGTCCTCCAGCTTTGGACTCCAGAGGTCCCAGAGCCTATCACTGAAGACTGAGTTGAAGAAAGCATTAAACATCTCTGCTTTGTGTCTGTCCCTGTTTGTGAGATGACCATCCTCATCAAGGAACAGAATGGTCCAATGGGGCCAATATTATTCCTGGTCTGCTTTTGTTATTAAGATATTTTTAAAAGCCCTTTCTGTTGTCTCTCACAGTCCTGGGCCAGCTTCAACTCTGAGCTTTGGCTGCACAAATTTTGTCCCTACAATATTTTGGTAGTCCTCCTAAATTGCCCAACCTTGCTTCCACTGGCCATGTACTTTTTTCTTTTTTTTTTTTTTTTTTTTTTTTTTTTTTTACTTCAGCTCCAAAAGATCCATCTTCCAGAAGGAATCAAATAAGTAATTTTGTCTTGACTTAGTTGTAATTATTTTGGCAGACACACATATACCAGCAAATATACTCAAAGAAGAGCCTGGAAAAAAAAAAGTTAATTTTCCTTTGACCCTATTATTTATGAATATTGAGTGTTCTGAACTTGATCATAGAACCATGTTATTCTTATCATTCCTGTCTGAAGTGTTGTTTAATATGTACAAATATACGAAAAATCAAGAAAGTAATAGAGAATAGTTGATTTTTTTTTTCCCATCTTGTTCAAATAAGGCAAATTATCAGCAGATACCTCTGCAATGTCAGTGGAATTTCAAATTGAAGATTTGTGCTATTTCATCCTCTCATTTAAATCTTGATATAATATCTGAGGAAAGTGATGGTCTACAATCTTCGTACAAAATATTCTTCAAGTACTGAAGGTAAATGAAGTTGTTTGTGTTCAGTCTTATCACCTTCATTGGAAACAAATACATAAGGAAAATGAGTCAATGAGCATTGTAGTAAAAACTATTAATCTTGTGGTTATGGTTAGTAACCTGACATCTTGACTAAGAAATGCAAGTCATAAGTACAGTACATACAGCATAAATACAGATTTATCATCAGTCAAAGTAGGAAATCAAAAGGACTCTGGATACTTTGAGACATGCTAATTAGAGAAAAAAAAATGGAGTATAATCTTGTCATCAAGTGCTGTAATTCTGTCAGATCTCAGAACTGAAGCATAATTGGTGATCTGCATGAAGGGAAGCAAAATAAGGTCAGAAGGAGTGGTTTTGCTAGTGACAGTCTTTCAGTCTGAGGTTGATACTTTACCACTCTTTCACTTGGAAAGATGAAAACATTTTAATTTTAAAAGACTATCAAGTCATAAAGAACAGCCAGTTGTCTCCTTCCCAGATAAATGATTTTGTTTTCCAGGAGTGTATATTAAAAGACTTATGTTGTTCTTATCATTCCTGTCTGAAGTGCTGAAGCAAAAGTCATATGGCACTTTGGGAACTTTGGGGTTTATAGGTTTGCTCTGCACTTCTCTGAAGTGAGAGAGCTTTCTGGGTTGTGCTCACAGTAGAAGGCATTTCATCCCCTTGGCCCTGCAGTAACAACTCGTTTAGTTCATCAGCTCCTACAATGGCATCTGCAAACAATCAGGGATGGTCAGAATGTCACAGTACCCTGTTTCTAGATTCTTCCGATGGTGTGAGGTAATGATTATACTGCATATATACATATAATGTGTAGATGTACCTGCACAGGAATATGAATCCATGTGATATATGTATATAATACAATAGTGCGTTCTATGTATAGGTGTTTATTAGAAAAGATATGGATAAGGAGAACAAAAGAAAGGAACACTTGCATTGCTTATGCAAAAATAAATAATTCTTTTGTTCCTTAGCTAATTCACTTCAGTGGTTTTCCTGACCAGATGCTCAGGACTTTCATTCACTCCACTTTTCAAAGAATGTGTTGTGGAAATGGTGGATCATTTTTGCATTCAATTTCTTTCTTGGAGTTTTCCAGGGTTTTGGTTTCTGTTGTTCGTTTTTGTTTTTTTTTTCTTTTTTCAAATTCAATCTTTCTCCACCAAATGATTTTCATGAAAATACCTCTTTTAAAGCAGGCTTGTCATCGTTCCTATTTGACTGGCTTAATAGCAACTCCTTGATTAAGTGAGGGATAGGAACCCACACTTCCTAGTGAATCAATGCCTATATCTCAAGAGAAACTGTATATTTATCACAACAAAAAAATTCTTGATATTATTCTCAATAAATAAGATTGATGAATTCAGACCACTACTGTGAGACAAGACACAAACGTGTTGAGTTGATTTGACAGTTTTAAATGCTTTTGAGCACTCAGATAACATTGTGATAAATATGCAGACATAGACAGCTAGACATAGATGATACAGATATAGATGATACATGGTGTTATATAGGTGATACAGATTCAGATATGGCTAGATAGATGATAGATAGATAGATAGATAGATAGATAGATAGATAGATAGATAGATAGATAGATAGATAGATAGATAGATAGATAGATAGATAGATAGATAGATAGATAGATGCTTTGGAAATTTTTCCAGGTAATAAGAAATTAAGGCTTTTCAATATTATATTTGCCTTTGAAAAAAAATTCTGTGAGTAACTTAGACAAGTAACTGGCTATTTTCGTAGTACACTTACATACTTATGCTTGTAGAGGTAAGGTACCCTTAGCTGATTTCCTTGGGATGAGGCACAAAACTAAATAACTGGTTTGTTGACCAGCATAATGTCCTTTCCAAGAAGATGGTGAATTTTGTATGTGTTCCAGTATATTTGAAAAACTAATTACTACTTTTATAAAGTCTCCTCTAAAAAGGAAATTCATTAGGTATTCCATAGTTTCTATAGTCTGTCTAAAGATATACATTGCTACTCATTGTTTTTTTCTTTATTTCATGACTGATGACAAACGCCTCTGGAGAGGAAAAAGGTACTTGATGTTATTCCTACACTTTTAGATTCAAGTGCAAAACAAACTAGGTGGATATTGTTTCTTGTATGTATTTCCTTAACATTATTCAGTAACCTTTCCTACAGCACTGGATTTTCTGCTGATTGCCAGTCCATCTTCAAACTGAAAGATTTTAACATTGTATTCTTGAGGAACACAGTGTTGTGAAAGATGTTTTATATGATAAATGTAGAGTAGATGTGGAAGAATCTGAAGGCACTTGGTGTTTCCTGAGTTGTATTTATTTTTTTTTTAAATTCTTCTCTGATTGACTTTAGCTTTATCAAAACAATTTATTCAACTTTATAAGTATTATGTTTTTCTCCATTCCTGATGTATGGTAACTAGCAAAGCAAATCTCGAAACTAAAGTTCAGTTTATAATTTTTATGATAACCATTATAGAATAAGATTAAGTTTCTCTTTTCTGTTCTAACTTTTCAGTGCTAAAAAGAGTAAAAATCTGTAAAAGCTTATTTTTGTCATTAAAATGAGCAGATATAATCCCAGAAGTAGTGAACTGAATAAGAACATATAATTTTTAAACAGTTTTATGATTATCACATTTCTCATTATTACTGTCTTTAAGGATAAGAACAGATTAAAAGACTGAACACAAAAGAAAGCAATGAACATGTAACATTTTTATGCAATTTAATATGATCTAATCTCTACCCTTGGTCTCTAGAAATAAGAACACTGATATCTTTAAAATCATACCCTTGCAATCTGCATTTTAACTATATGGTGTTTTTGGTTTATGAGACACTTTCTATTTTACCCTGAAAACAGATTATTTTCATGTTAAGTAGGTTCTCAGTGCATTTACTATGGAAAAGAAAACTGATTTTTTAAAGTCTTTTCAATTTAATTAAAGTAAACCTTCATTCCTTCCTTCAGGCATTATGCCACAACTAGAAGACCAGTAGTGTGACTGTACTAAAAAGTCAAATCTAAAAGAGATCTACAAAAAGACAGGAAAATTTTAAATAAATAAATTACAAACAGTGATTAGACTGAGGTAGTTTCTTTATTTTGTAAAGATTTTCAGTGCTGAAAGTGAGGCTTAGTTATGATTCAAATACTTGATATTCAAATTATGACCCCACAAACTCTTTATTCCAATATAATTTTATACTATCTTTCTAGTCATAGATAAGTTCTTTTATCATCTTAATACTGATTCAGAAACATGCCCAGAACAGCCACAGCCTCAACAATACTAAGATGTTTGACATTCACATCAGTTTTGCACATCACTGAGAATCGAAAATAGTATTCTTTTATATTCTTTTAATTTTTCTCCTCTGTTTTGGGGCTCAGTCTGTAGGAGGTGATAATAAATCACCTCTAATACAAACTGACAGGGTTAATTTCCTCATAAAAACATGGTAAATCTGTCAACTTTCAGACACTGTTAGAGGAGAGTGTGATTCTGGACTTTTATATAATAGTCCAGTTATTACATAATTTTCCTAGGAAATAAGAGAAGTATTTAAATGTGCATATCTCCAAGTGTATTCAAACTACATCCTTTAAACTCCAAGACGGGGCCATAACCATGAAGGTTTAGTAGTGAAGGAAGAGAAGGGTCCAGTAATGGCAAGAATGTTTCATGTCACTGAGAAAAGAGTTTGAACCAAAAGCAAGGAAAAAATTGTATGCAAACCAGCAAAATTAAAATTCTAAAACTGATTTGAAAGCAAAATCAGCTTGGTAATTACCATTAACTACAGAAATACAAATGTAATTACCCATAACATGAGAGACATAAAGAAATCCTTTCGGTTTCATGCTTCCTGAGAGACAGCTTTTCTTTCCAACCTAAGTGGAGATACAAAATTTTCCTTAGTCAAAAGAAAAAGCTCCCTAACTAGGGACTTGATGCAAGTCCAGCTGAAATTGTTCCCAACTCAACTGGTGTTTGGAAGATGTCATATACAGGTGATGTCTAGACTCACTTAAGCAAATTAATTGTCTCATAAAAGTCAATGTGATTTCAGCCATTCCATAGCAGTGTCTATTTTAAATGGCAGGTTTTTCATCCTCTGAAAAACTGGTAAAATTCTCATCACTTCAATAAACAGATAAGATTTAGTGTAGTAAAGGTATCTTCAGCTACATATTTCAGATAATGTAATCAAAGACTACCTTTGAATTAATAAGCTGGTGCTTCTGTGAAATTCTGAAGGACAGCACTAGGGAATGCGGAAGAGAAAATAAAGATAGCTATATAGATTTGTAAAAGAAATATATTTGCTCTCCATAGTCAGAATAGTGTTAGTAAATAATTTTAAGTGTATTAATCCCAGGGTCATGAGGAATTTTCTTTATGAATATAAAGGCTTAAAAAACACAGTTTCTTATAGCAGCTAGTTAATTATTAAAAATTATGTCATATATTCATCTTAGAAGTTGTGCTTGCATATATATTAGCTGTAATAGCGACCTTCTTAGTGCATACTGCTCTCTATAATGAAGTTTTTAATGTTCCAAGATTCTATTTTTCATTTTAGGAAGAGGTTTTCAAATAGTATCTGGGTTTTGGGAGCTGGACTTTATAATGGAGGGGAATGAACTTTACTGGAGTGTTCTTGATATAGCATCCTGCCTTATAAGCACGGAAGAATTTCTCAGTATTTCACATGTACATCCTTTGCATGTTTGATAATCTTGCTAAAGGCTATTGTCATAGTTTAACCCCAGCCAGCAGCTAAGTCCCATGTATCTGCTCACTCACACACCCCTAGTGGGATAAGAGAGAGGATTGGAAGGGTAAAAGTGACAAAACCTGTGGAGATACAGTCAGTTTACCAGGGAAAGCAAAGTAAATTCACCATTTCCCATGGCTAGGCAGGGATTCAGCCATCACCAGGAAAGTCAGGCTCCATCATGTATCACAGTTACTTGGGAAGATAAACACTATCACTTTGAATATCACCCCCTTCCTTCATCTTCCTCCCTCTGTATAGACTGAGCATGATGACATACAGTATGGAATATCCCTTTGGTCAGCTGGGGTCAGCTGTCCTGGCTGAGTGTCTTACCAGTTTCTGTTGCGTCCGCAGCCTACTGCTGGTGGGGCAGTGTGAGGAGCAGAAAAGGTCTGGATTCTCTGTAAGACCTGCTCCGATGAGAACATCCCTGTGCTATCAACACTGCTTTCAGCACAAATCCATAATAAAGCCCCATATTGTGAACAAAAATAACTCTAACCCAGACAAACCCAGCACAGGATATTTGCTTCCGCTTTCAGATTCATGAGTCCTGAGGTTCACCCCTCTGTCAAACCAGTGCAAGTAAAAAGAAATTTGAAATTAAGAGCAGAAGATCTTCTAGAAGTGACCATTGAGATTATGAATGTAGGTGAGATCAGAAAAGGAAAATTATAAGCATTCTAAAGTTACTTTAAATTTGAAAGACGGGAAAAGAATGAGTGAGAAGGATAGTTCAGGATTGTTAATTACTTTTTTACAAAAAACCAGTAAGTTCAGGTTTTTTATTTGCTGAAACAAACAAAATTATTTTGTCTAAAATCAGGCTGAATATCAGCAATCTTATATACTGTCTCCATGCCTTTAGCAATTCACAGGAGCTTTACAGCTGCATTCTCTGAGATATAATAAGCTTTTTAAGGTAAGTGATAATTTTTCACTTCAGCTGGGTTTAGGATTCTTGAAGAATATTTTGAACTTTGTCATCAGCATAATTTCTAATATTTCTAGGAAGAAGTCTGCAATTTATGGTTGCAACGTGTTAGAATTTGTTAGAAATCATGTAACTGCATCTAAGGAACTGGTGCCAAAAGGCTTATCCCACACGATGAACAAAATACTTGTTCCAGAAGCTCATGAAAACTATAAACATTAAAAACCCCTCAGAATTTTCTAACAAAGACTATACATTTTTATTTTACGTTCAGACTAAGCATGTTATTCCTGGACTGGAAGCTGATTGCAATTAAGTATTTTTCCGTTATGCAGACTTGTTTGATTGTTTCAAAATATGTAGCAATGGAACAGTAAAAAAGGAGTTCTGCTCTCTCTTGAAGGCTGGACTTTATCAGCAATAAGTAATGAATCTTGACAGTTAATCACGTGAGGTTTTGTGTGGGTGAATATGTCTCCATTTTTACCTATTTATATAGAGAGAGGGAATAAAGTATCTATTAGATGGTAATAATACAGTACATAGTGCTGCCTACAGCTACAGTGTCTAGATAAAAGATAAATTAAAAGATAAAATATTTTCAAGTTATAAGAAATTTTCATATAGTT
>VWZG01009794.1:8874-21852 GCA_013396735.1 Grallaria varia | reverse complement strand
GTTAACTCATTCATTACAAAGTGCATCTTTCTTTGCCCTATACAAGGTCTCTGGCTACTCTGATATGTATTTGGAAAGACCTGAGTTGGAAGAACACTACACAGCAGATAAAAATCCTAAAGACTCAAACTGGCAGACATCCGTATGTAATTATACCAGGCAGAATGTGTTACAAAGAAATAGCATGGCTGTAAATTCAATATCAAGCAAAGCAAACAAAACAGCAAGAATGAATGGGAGACTAAAAAAGGCAGCAGAAACTGTATGTACTGTGGTGCACAGAGCAGCTGTAGCAATCAAAGCCTTCCAAATCTGCACTTGGACACAATTGCTCTGGATGCTGGAGTGCTAAAGGTATGTTTTGCTCTGACTTAGCACTGCCTCTGTTAGGAGAGTAAGAGGAGGACTTCTGTCAGATTTTTGAGCAAAAACCACTGAAGAAAGGCAAATAAAGCACATAGGTAGGTGCAGACTTGAACTGGAAGGATCCCTTTTAGTGTGAACTTGTAAGACACTATCTCCTGTAATCTCAGAAACTGCTGACAGTTCTCCTGGGGTGGCTTCAGCTCCTAATCAAAGGTCTGGGCACATATAAAATAATGGCTGTGAAGTTCTCTGGTATATTAATGCTGCTGGCAGGCCACAAAATTAAGCAGTTAGCTTTGTGTTTAGGGGGTTATGTTTAGTAAGGCCTCACTAATGGCCATTATCGGTGAACTGCACTACTTCCTTCTTGTGCACTGTTCTGGTGAGCAGGACAGCAGAAGTACTCTGCAGATGGATTGTCAGTGGGCTGCCTCCTTGCCAAGCAGTATGCAATCTATTCAGCACATTTCTAATGTCCAAGATGAAACCTGAAGTGACAGCTCATCCAGCTTGCTCAGGAAGCTAATGTAAATTACAATCCTCTTCAAAGGTTTTACATTGCAGGGATGTCATGTGCTGCAAAGCACTGAGTATTCCCTAGTTTAGTGTCTGAGTTTGGTGCTCCCACTGGGTCTGCTTCTCTCATGATCCCCTACTAGCTAGGTCCTGTCAGTTTCACTATGAAGCTCAAAAAATGCTGATGTTGACAGCCTTCCTAGCAGCTGTTCATGGTGTGTTTGACCCAAAGACTTGCCTTGTGTCATCAGTTCCAAGATTTCATCTTTCTTTGGGCTTCCGGAGTTTCCAAAGCAATGAATCCACCAGACTTTGTGTAGAAACTGACCTTCATCAAAGAAGAACCAGAAACAGCCAACTTGCACCAGTTAGCCACTGTGATATCTCCTAGCTCCTTCTTCCTGCTGCGCACCTGCTCTGTCCACATCCTAGCTTAGGATGCCTTAAAGGCAAAAATGGTGCCAGGCCTATTCTAGGGATGTATGAATCACAAGAACTGGACTCTCAGATGTGTTTCAATGGATTGAATTAAGGCTGTTGAACCCAGTGAATGTTCTGCTTAATTCCACTAAGCTGTTTTTGTATACTGTGGCTAAGCTTGCCTCTCCTACTGACTCGTCATAGAACCAGGGGTGAATACAGGGTTTGATTACCAGTATCTTTTCTAATCAACTATTGTCACTAGGGAAGTTGCCCTCTCATTTCCTTCTTCCACTCACTTCTCACCAGGCTTTCCTGCTTCCCCTCCCAGCGTAAGCCTAACACCTATTAGACCTGGAAACTCCTCATCTGCTTCTGTGCCCACCTGCTCCAGCTGCTTCCCCACATGTACATGAGCCTCTGGCAGACCTCTGTATTTCTTCTCCTGTGTGTCCGACACCATGAGGAACATGTGTCCTGTGGAGAGCTGGACTGCAATGGTTTACCATCTCCAGATATGAAAAAGGGTGTTTGAGGGTTTTTTATAAAATCTTCCTGGAAATTCATCCAAGGGGAAGAGGCAGAAGGGTGCTCTGCTTTTCCTAATGCAAGCAGCTCTGCTTGGCCTGTTCTCAGACCACCACCTTTCTGTGATGTACGCCCTCATAGTGGGTGGCAGCTGCATTGCTCCCTTGAATAAAACGCACCTTACTGCACATGGAATTAGTTATCATCAGTAATCATGTTTCTTTGTTTTGTCCCCATCTGCTGGCAGAATGACGTGTTCGTAGCCATTTCATACTTGCACCACACAGGTTTTTTACCCAAGCCTGAGCCATACTAACCATTTTGAATGTGTTTGTGTAGTTCTAATGTGAACGCAGCAGGAAAGGGCTGCCCTTAACTGTCTGACTTCACAGGCTGGTAATGCCTGAGGTGATCTTTGTATGTTTCAACCTCACATGTATTAGTAGATTTTACTATCTTGTCTCCTGTGGGTCCACAGGGTTAATTATACCATGATTATTCAGGTTTGCTGTTGGGAAGGAAGAACTGCACAATTGCACAAACTAAACAAAACTTATGCTAAAAGACTTAAGCAATAGCTCAAAAAAAGAAGCTCAAAACCACAGGACAAGAGCAGGCACTGGCCCTTAGACAGTGTTGCTGTTGCAGCTTAGACAATCTAGACAACGTGTGTCTAATCCTGAGGCAAATTGCAGGTGATGCATCTTAAAAGATTTTGCAGGAATGGTTAAAGACAAACAAAGACAGGTTCAAGGCCTGACACAACCTGAGGTCCAGTAAAACAATATTATGAAGCCCCAGGTCTGCTCTGAGCATGGCTGAGCTACAGGGTTACAATTTCCAGGTAAGAAAAGGCAAGTCCCAGGTAGCTTAAGGTCTGAAACCTCAGAAATTTTAGGGTGCCCATGATATGTCTGTGGCAAAAAAACACTCACTTTCCTCTGCAGGGAATTTACAAGTTACAAGGAATGAAGTCCTTCAAGCAGCCTACAGTACCATGGACTATGCAATGGGAGGTTGGTACTTCTGACAACTCAGCTTCTAAAATATCTAAGGTTTTGTACCTTTAGCACAAGCACTACAGACCCAAGTATTTCCTATTTTCTGATATTTGACTGTGTCTGAGAAAATGTTTGCTCTTGTTTCACACATTCATTTATAGATGCTGAAGCAATTTATTTTTGGAGCAATGAGCATGAACAAGAAAGCAGTTGGCAGTCTAGGCAAATGTGTGTGCTGAGGCAGAGCCTTGTTTTCAGACACGTGGCTTTCTCAGAATTATCTGCTTATCGATCTCTGCAACTCCAGTGTCAGAGTTATCTGAAATAGTGCTGATTTATCTGTTTTTCTCTCCATGGCATTTTTTGAAAACTGAACTGACTCCCTTGGCATTAAATAAAACTGCAGTCATGTCTCCGCTGAACTTTTTAGCTCCAGCTGGGCCTTCCACAGCAGAGACCTGTGCAGTGGAGTACCTGGCTTGGGCAGATGTGGCTCCTTGGTGACATGAGCGCTGTGCTGCCTGGGCTGTGCTTCCAAGCTGGGCCCAGGTAGGGGTCTGCAGGAGGCCATAACCCTTCATGGAGGAGAGAGAGGGTTTCTGTGGCACTAGCAATGTGCTGCCTTCCCAGCAGGAGAATTTAGTATGAAAATCATGCTTTGCAGTTCCACTTCTTGATAAAGCGCCGAATAAATATTGATGTGTTAGTAAGATCCAGCTGAGCTGTCTGAATAGTCCTCTGATAAAGAAGTGATTTCAGTGGGAAATCAGCTGTTTACAGTGATGTGTATTTGATCTCTAGCAAAAAACACATCTACCTAGCATTTTTCCTGCTTTCTATAAGGACCTTTCATCCCTGGGGATGTGAAGGATGAGATAGCACAAGCAGTTTCCCACATCTCTACTTGCAATGTCATGGTTTGCACAGTCACCAGAATTAGGATCATACCCTGCAGTGGGAGCCCCTGCTGGCCAGTTGAACCACGAGGCTTTGCATGAGCAGTGAGTGGTTACACGGACCGGTGATTGGGGTGTGCTGGATAGCAGAAATACCTCACTAGGCAGAACTAATTCTGCTCTCGCTGCTGCAGACTCAACACCAGAAGCTCACAAGGGAGCTGGCTCTGCATCGCTGCAGGGTGGACTGGAGGAGTTTGCTCTAGGGCTTGCAGAGGCTGCTGCAGGAAGCAGGGCAACTCTGGGAGTCTGGGTACCTGCTGTGCTCTTGGACCTCTGATTTCAGAGAAAACCTTTTGGAAATATGGACCATGATGGCTGGGAATCTGCACGCTCTTTTCCCAGGACCTCTGTCCAAGATCCACCTACCTTGTGTGGTCTGGGCCCCTGGAAGAGGGTCTTGGTATGTTTGCTTTTGTGGCTCCAGGGCTGATCAGACCTTGGTGTTTCGGAAAGCCTGATATGCTGTCTGTGTTGTTGTAACCCTGAAGCATTGGAACAGCTGGCCATGCAAACACAGGTCTAATCACTCAGCATCAGAGAAGGGATCTGCCCTTCTCCAGTGGCTCATGTCATGATAACATACCCTTTTGTGCCACAGCATAAGGAACTGAATAAAAGGAATTAGGTGCCTTCAACCAGAACTCTAGAGACATGCTCTTCTGCTCCTGTTGTTTACCCTTAACATACCTCATGCTTGGGCAGGAGACCAGAGGAACCAGCCTACTGCTGTGTGTCCTGTAAATCCTGTCCAAAATGTCTTGGAGAGGCCTGCCCATGCTTCTTTTCCTGTTACAGAAGCTAAAAAGCATGAGATTCAAAGTTCTCCTTCTGGTCCAAAGTTGCACTTACTGTCTTCTACCTGCCCTCCTGCAGCAGACACATCTCTGCTTAATACAACAGTGCAAGATGCCCTGCTGTTCAGCCTGGTTCTTCTTTGGTACCACAAAGGGACAGGCAGCTTCCCTCCTGCTTCCCTCCATCTGACAATTGCATTGAGCTGCAGGGCACAGCACCTTTTAAAACTTCCCATCCTCTGCCCAAGGAGCTGACCAGAAGCTGGGTCTGAGATCATGGGTTTGTGCCTAGCACTGAGTGTGCTTCGGCCCAAGAGCAGGTATTATGCACATACTTTGGAGTCCTGCTGCGTGTCTGGGTGAAAGGCTTGTTGGGTTGCAAGTGATGCAGAGCCCTGGGTCAATGCACCCCGTCAGTGGGAACCAGCTGACAGCATTTCTGCTGTCTGCACAGCACACTCTGGATCTGTCTCCTCCTTGCTTGCTGTCTGTATGCCAGAGGGCACAGAGACTTAATTTTCCAGCAAACAGATGCCTTGGGTATTCAGAGCACGTTGCCATACGCATGGCCAGTTTTACTGCTAGGAAGGCTTTATTTAGTGCCTGTGAAATGAGATAAGCCAGACAGTGTTACGTTGGTATCAGTGGACAAAAGAATTGAAAGTAAGGCTTCTGCATAACAACAACAACAACAAAAGATGTAATGAGTCTGATGTTAGATGATTCATAAAATAATTAGCGTTTCCGAGTGTGTCCTAATTTCAGACAAAAGTGAAAATACAACAAGATGAACAGAAAATGACAAGTTATGCTTTTGGAACAAGGCAGTCTAATTGAGCCAGATGGGTCCAGATGTTTCCTCATACTCTCTGTCTGAAATGATCACCTATTCAGGGAGATATGTTGTGAAAGAAACTGTAACAAAGATGCAAGAGGAAATTTTCCACAAGCAATGATTACATTAAGAAGACTTGAGGCAGCTCTTACTGCTCTAGTGAGGCTAATTGTGTATGAAAATAGGGACATTTCATGGCTGACTTAGAAAGGTGCTTACTGCCACTCACACTTCAGTTTGCATTTTGATCCAAGAAAGACTTTATAATCAGTCTCGTCTCTCATCAACTGTTTTTGACTCCAGGTTTCCTTTTGGTCATCTGCTCTTTCTGCTCCTGCTTAATGCAAGCAAACCTCTTCACTCTGTGTTTTGGCTTTCCTGATGAGTTTGGTAACATCAACTGTTTTTCTTCTGATCTGTTTTCAGAGTTTCAGTTTGAAGTTGAACCTGAGAGAAATGGTTTTGTCATTTGACATGACCAACTTAACCGAAGAACTCTGAAGAATGTCTCACACTGTAAAGGTCTCCCTTCTTCCCTGCACATGCATTTGAAGCTGCCAAGGGATTGTGTGTGTGTGAGGAGGTGGTAAGCACATGTGCACTCCTATGCAGACATGTCCACACGAGAAAATGGAGATTTAAGACTACGACACTTGGTATCTAGTTGGTGTTAGGAAGATGCTGAGGCCATCAGGTCTGCAATGGGTCTAGGCATGGGGCTGCTTGATCTGTCTGTCCTGGATGCTCTCTTACTCCCTACACTCCTCCTCAACCTTTTGGCTGCAGTCAGTCATGTGTGGTATGATGAGAAGGAAGCCTGGGTTTATTTTTCTGCCCCAAGCTGTGGTGCTCAGGTGCATGCCTGTGTGGAAGTTGTTCTGACTGCACACCTCAGTATCCTTTTACTTGATCCTCCACTTTGCTGTCCTTGTCCTTCCCTTTCACAGCTCAATTGCCTCCTAGATAAACTGAACATCCATGCATACATGACTCAACAGGGGTGTGGCTGGGAAAGCGGGGCAACAAACTTCAGCACTAAGAAACTCTTCTGAAGAAAATCTCACTAGCCTGGGAGGCAATTATCTTCTTCTAAATGCTCTCAGAGTGAGGAAAAGGGGCCTCTTCCATCTGGTCTAGCCTTCAAAGCATTCTAGCTGTGGCTTTTTGAGTCCCACCACATCCCAAGAAGGGAGCTGATTGGCCTTTGATGGTGTGTGGGGGGGCCCCTCTGCTTCTTCAGAGAGGTTGACTGGGAGCTGTGTACCCTTCCCCTATCAGCTGTATCTCAGTCCAGCTCAGCTGGGATGGAAGGCAGGGTATCATTTGTTTGTATTAACATTTCAGAGCAGTGTTTCTCTTTCAGGTGCACAAGACCCAGCTCTTCCACTGCTGGAAACTAGTTCCTGCTAGAGAGTTTCTTTCCAGGCTGGTGGAGCTAAAACCTCCACTAAAACCCATTGCTTCCTTCTCCTCCCCACTTATGAAAGTGTTTGGCCCAGAGATCTGGATTTGCTTTACAGCCAAACAGAAGACTGCTTTCTGTGGCTAACCCAGGGTGTTTCTCACCACATACCTAAAATGGTGTTGCAGATAGGCAGAGGATCAGCAAAACACAGTGTCTGAGATGGTGCTTGAGGCATGAGAAGCTGCTGCATCCATCAAACACAATCAGGCTCTTCCTGGAAAGGGATTCTCTAAAGGAGAGCACTGAAGATCTGGACAACAAGGACCAACAAACATTTCTGCAGGGGCTTGCTCCTCTGCAGCTTGGCAGCTTTCATCTGAGCTCCCATTAAGCACGTGGCCAGCCGGTGTTCCGATTCTTTCTGTGGAGACCTGTTTGTGGGTCTCAGATGGTCTAGAGGTGTAATGACAGCATAATAGTCCCTGAGAAGAATTGCAATATAGTTCCTATTCATCATATAAGAAGAGCTTACTGCTTTAGCCAAATCTTTATCTGTGCTCTGAATGCCTGTGTGTGGAATAATCACGGAGAGCCCCAGGGAGCAGAGCTTATACATATGTTCAATTGTTTCAAGCAACATTACAAGCCACACAGCTGTTAAAAAAATTAAGTATCTTATTAACATAGTAACTCCTCACCACCTCCTTGCATTCATCACCTAGCAGCTTACAAAATCTTTCTGCTGATGGGAATAATGGGCTTCATTCCCCACACCTTTTCAGTAGGTTTCTGGGTAGGAGTTGGTTGTGCAGAAACAAAAATTAAATGAGTTCCTGGCCTGGTCTTGATGTAGGAAGCAGTACCCTACACAACACGCTCCCATGCTGCATACAGCTGCAAAGGAGAGCAGATCAGCAAAATGCAGTCAGCAGGGAAGAAGATGCAAAGCCTCCCGGTGCATCCTCAGGCTGTACAGCTCCACAGAATCATAAACCTGCCTTGCAATATGCCTTGGTAGCTGGTTACCTGCAGCTATCTCTACCGCTGGACTTCAGAAGTGATAGAAACTCATTTAGGAAACTGGCCGCCCAGCTAACCACCGATGCTTTCGTAAGCGCTTCTGTTACAATGCACAGAAGTGCATGAACTGAAGCTCCCAAACGGAGACTGCTTTTAGCATGCCCTCTGGGATACGGAAACATTGTTCCCTCAGCTTTGGCAACACCAATGCAACATCACTGATGATCTGGACTTCTTCCTTGTAATGCACCACAAGCTATCTTCTTAAGTTTGTTTTGTTTTGTTTTTTTTTTTTTTTCCCTTGGAAATACAGGGCAGTGAGAAGAGATAAAGACAATCTGCAGTGCTGTGAGACACAGTGGTTCCTCAGCAGATTCCAAGAAACTCTCACAGGAGGGCAAAAGTGTTCTCATATCTCTGGTTCGTGTTGGTATTTGAGCAGTATGAGATACTGCAAGTCATTGAACCCTAACCAAAGTACCTTTCAAAAAAAGAGGAGCTGCTTGACAACGAATTTGGACACAAGGGGTTCAGGCGTTTTGAAGCCTGGCATCCAGCCTCTCACCTGGATAAAGCCCTCTGAGGGGTCTTGTATTTCAGAGAACTGCTTTCAAACCAAGAGTCAGTTGCTAAAACAGGCACAGGGAAGTCTGAATATTTATTCAGCCTTAGCTCTGCCCCTTTGAGTGTGACACAGCAGCTCTTGATTGTGAACATCTACCTGCTGTTGTATCAGCAGGACTGAGGCTTGGACTGGGAGTTATGTTCACAGAAACCCTGGGAAGCAGCTTTTCCTATGCAAGAAACACTGTACTCTGCTTCCTGGAAGCACAAAAAGGGTAGGGATGTATCTACCACCACCTATACACTCTAGTTCATTCCAAATATATATACAACCCACCACTGCTGGTAAGGAATCTGTTTGCTTCACTGGGTATAAACACAGGGGTTTTTGTTTGTTCATTTGTTTTTGGGGCTGTTTGTTTGTTTTTTGTTTTCTTTAATGCAGAAACAAAAAGTCTTTAGCAGTCCTTAATTTCCAAAATAATTTTAATTTATCATGAATGGTCAAATCTTTCTGTGAAAATAGATAATCTTTATTGCTGTCACAGCCACTCTAGGACATGCCTTTCCACATGGGCCAGCTGTCAGCAAAGGCAGAAAGAAACTTCAAAAAAACCCAAACCAATCAGAACACAAGAGTCAAGTCACTTCTAGGCATATTATCTGGTTACCATCAATACAGCACTGAGCAAAGACAAGCCATCAATAAATAAAAGATGACTAGTTCTTGGCCTGTAAAAGGAAATGCCTGCTTTGCCACTGCTGTTGAGATGGCTCCCAAAAATGGCTCTGATTCAGTCTTGGGGGCACACTTAGAGTATGCGGGATCCTATCACAATGAAAATGGCACAGGTTCTCACCTCCACAGGCAGCTGCACCCTGGTCTGCCATGGCATTCTGCTGAATCCTACAGCTGGGGCTGTTTGCTGCTGGAAGTACCTGTCCTGCCCTTGCTACTCCCAATGCATTGGTGAATCAGTCAGGCAGATTCAGCTGCAAACTGGAAAAACTTGTTCCTGCTGACACAGCCTGGACTTCACATGTGGCTCAGAGCTGTCTGCTTGTATTTCATCTGTAATCCTGCCATCCAGGGTCTAGTGCATAGAGCTACTGGCATGAATGCTGTTACCTTAGCAATGGGCTCCCAATAATGCTGCCTTCTCTAGACCTTTCCTCCCATGTTTCCCTTCACTGTAAAAGCTGGCTTATGCTAATCCATTGGCTGTCTAGAGAAACCACGTTTCTGAAGTGTCTAAACTCCTTGTATATTTGGGCATCAAACTCACTTCTTCCTCCACATGCAAGCCCTTCAGAAACCAGGTGTTTCCAGCAGCTGATCCCCACTCTGGCACCAGTGAATATCAGCTGAGGTCTCAGGCTAAGGCAGCTGATGGCCACTCTGTATTATCTCCAGTGCGGGCTGTTCACACCTACACAATTAAAAGGCAAGTTCTTGTACCAGCTGAAAACCAGGCAAGGTCTGAGCTCTCTTTCCTACAAAGGCCCAGGGGAGGAAATTGACTTTAAATGGATCATCAAAGGCTGCCAAGCAGTCAGCACAAGTCCTGGAGTGACACTCACCACATCCTCTCCTGGGTCGTGGCCTGGGAGAGGGACCTGTATGTGTTGTCATGGGATGCCTGTACACCTGCCATGAACTATGAGAGGTCTGCATGTGCCCTTCTGAGGGGCTTTGCAGGGGCCAGGGGAAGTCCCTTGCAAGTGACAGGCTCTGCATTGTCTGCCCTGGAGCTGAGGTATCTCCCTGAGACCAAGTACTCTGGCAGCAGCGTATTTGCCCTGCTCCTAGCATCCCACAATCATGGGGACTTCCAGTGCCCAGGAGAAAATATGCCTGAGCACTTTTCCCGAAACACATTTCCAACAGTTCTCCCAAGGAGAAAACTCCTCTGTTTTGGGTCAATGCTGCTTCCTGCATTTTGCAAACAACCATAGTCAGGATGTGACTTGTTTCAGGTGTCATGCAGAACTAAGTCAAATGCCTCCCAAAACATCAGAGAAACCCGTGCTAGCCCTCCAACAGATCCTTCTCTAACAACAGCATCTTCTCTTCTCCTTTTCCCCAGGTAGTGTCAGATCTAACAGATCTAATAGATTTGGGAGTTCTTCTGCTTCAGTGATATTATAATCATCCTCCTTCTGTCCTACTTCTAGGCTCTCTGGCATTCAGAAAGGTCAATGGTTTAATTCCTAAAGGAGTTGAACATACATTTCTTTTGTATCTGAAGAATTAAATAAAAGAGATGGTGATTTTTTTGGCACTTCATATTGGGGCCGACCTAAAACTTTCTTGTTAGGCTAGTTCCCCTGGTATATCTGCACTGCATGGAGTTTGCAACACCAGCAAGCAAAAGAAGCTCTACCAGCAAAAGCAATCTTTTGCCACCTGGTGTACAGCATCTGTCTTGTCTATGGTAACATACCTTTTAAAGAACACTGTTTTGTGAAAAAAGAGGATGCAGCATCGATATGGCAAGAGCCAAACATGCTGAAGGGGAAGGATGTCAAACTGTCCAGGGAACTGGGTGCAAGAAGGAAGAGCAATGGAGAGTGCAAGAGAGCTCATGAATAGCTTTAGGAGCAACTGTGAACAGACCCACAGCTGTGTCTTACAGAGGATGCTGAGAGAAACTTCCCCAATGACTTCTGGGGCCTCTGGCTGCAGCTGAGGTGAATTACTAAGTTCTGGGAGGACATGTGTGCCTGCCAGAAACTGCCTACCCTGCCTGAAAACAGCTGTGAGCTGGAAGGAATTTACTTACTATGTCTTTATTTTGATTCATCTGATGATGAGTTTCCTCAACAGCAGGTTGTCTAGTGCCTATTCTGACAAAAATCTGTCCCCAGTAAGGTTCATGGTCTCTTCAGGGCTGCACCATGATGAGTGTAGCCACAACACAGAGATGGCCAAAACATTGCTTGTATTTGTTCAGACTGAGTAGGAAGGTGGAAAAATGGGTGTCACTCCAGCAGTAGTGGTTGGATGACCTGTTCTGCGTCCATTTCATAGGTAAGAGGGAAGGAGGTTGGCACCTTCTGTTCTGACTCTGGTCTCAGCAGGCATAACATCAGCTCAGCAGTGACGCTAGATGTCAGGCAGTTTCATGAGGATGCAGAGCATGTGCAGCTGTTTTAGCAGATTTCCCATGCTCTGGTCTCTAGATAAGAACTGAGTTTCAGGGGTTAGCTCAACAGAAGGCAGACTTTGCCAAGGAACTGAAATTAGAAGTAATGTCTTGAAAATGAACTCCATTGCAGCAGGTGAATTGAAATTAATGCACTGTAAATATTATGTAGAATAAATAACGTGATCTAAATCCTATAACAGAAAGGAACACTTGTGTAGCAAATATTTTGAAATCTTGGAAATGTTAGAATACCACTGATGGGTAGTCAAGCATTGCACAGACTTCTGATGTAGCCCAGTACTGTTACTTTGGTTTTACAAGATCTAACCTGACTTGTAGACAGTTTGAGAGTTAAAAAAAATAAATTCTGAATTACTTCTATAGTTTTTTTGCTGAAGACCATGTTCTCTGGTTCCTCTTTTCACCTTGATCCAGCTTACATTGAAGGTCCTGATACAATATAACCATAATCCTTCAAAGCAACCTAAGGTCTCTGAAAGAATTGCAAAAAATTAATTTCATTTGTTACTTTCTTACTTATTTTCCATATATGCAATTTTGTATATGCTCTTTGTTTTTGTTTGCACAACACTGAAATCAGCAGATCTGGCCCCTCTCTGGGTTTTCCATATTCTGCTGAAAAGCCTGCAAACCTTCCCTGCATTCTTCAGACAGCCATCAGGCTTTCATGCCTGCAGGAGCCCAGACTGAACCTGCCTGCCTAAAGGAAGTACCAGGCGCTTTGTTCCTGCACCCTCCTTAGCTCCATGCCAGTTTTGAAACAACACAGCTGTCCTTAGAAGAAATCTCTGCTTTCATTTGTATCAGCTGCACCAGCTGGGAAATCAATCACTGCCTGTATAAACAGCTATGTGGTGGTGCTCACCGTATCCCACCACTATATGGTGTGAGACATTAACGTGAACACCTCTGCCTTGTCTCAGCAGTGAACCACCTTCACTGCAGTGACTCCCAGCACAGACGAAATGGTGCAGGATTTCAAGCTGAGTCTTACTTGGTCAATAAAGGTACCCACCAGCTGCTGCCATTTGGAGCAGAGAAGGCTCTGGGGAGACCTCATAGCAGCCTTCCAGTGCGCAAAGGGGCTGACAAGAAGACTGGAAAGGGACTTTTCAAAAGAGCACATAGAGACAGGACAAGGGGGAATGATTTCAAAGTGAAAGAGGGTAGTTTTAGATTAGGGAAAAAATGCTTTACTGTGAAGGTGGCGAGGGCACAGGTTGCCCAGGGGAGTTGTGGATGCCCTATTGCTGGAAGTGTTTGTCTTAGTTTAGAGTAAGCTGAAATAATTCGGAATGCCTTTCTCAAGAATTGACCACGCCTCTTTTAAATTTAGAACAAAATTTTAATTTGAAAAAAAAAGTGTAGAAGGAAAGATAACAGTTCTTAACTACTAAATA
>VWZG01009793.1:69203-146927 GCA_013396735.1 Grallaria varia | reverse complement strand
TACCAAAAATTCAGCTGCAGAAATCCAGGACATATAGACATTTTTCAAGAAAGTGCTTCTAAATTAATTAGGTCATATTGTAAATGTGTTCTTTTTATGAAATGTTTAAAATTAAAAGCACAAAGAAAAATATGGTTTAACTTAGTTTTATAGTATAATTTATTCCTATACAAATTTTCTATCAGAAAAACTGAACAACAAACATTTCTTTGTAGATATGGGTTCAACTGCTATAGCTTGTGACTTAAACTCATAAGAAATCTGCTTACAAACCTGCAATTCGGTTTGCCAATTGAACATCAAGCAAATTATATAACAGATATAATTAGGTGCTGAAATATAGTACAAGAAAAACAAAGGAAAAATATGATCCTGCATTCAGCTTCTGTTACACAGCCTGAATCTTATTTCATATTTGTGCTTCAGCCTCATTGAACAGCGTATATACATTGCTTTAGATCCTTATCTCAGCAAATCTTACCACCTCTAAGCATGCAAGTAACTTTTTTCACCTCACCCTACCTGACTTGAATTCCTGCATCATTTAATAATTTTAAGCATCAACAATTAAATTATACTGGAGAGGAGAATTACACAAGCAGAAAATTAGAGGTTTTCATATCTTTATCACAGCTACCCATTTTGTCTAAAGGGGAGATATGAGTAGCCTGTATATGTCAGGCCTGAGCAAATATCTTCATTTCATCTTCAGGTCACAGAGTACCCTAAAACTCAAATGAAGTACAAAGATGCAGAAAAATGTATGTGAACCTGTTGTTAAAAGCACTGTCATATTGAAGAAAAGAAAGAGCCCAGATCAAATCCATGCTTTCTAGTTTTTAAACATTTGCCATTGCAACTTTAAACATAACTTTACAGTAATATTTAACTTTGCAATATATACTAAAGAAGACAAGATGATCTGGAACCGGCTTCTTAGAACAATGTTTACAGTGTATGTATAACCTGGGTCACTACCCAAGGCTGGATTTGTAATGCTTTCTGCATACAAAGAAATAAAAGGCACATGGCAAAGCCTCTATAAGTTGCTACTCATTTGCAGTACCTGATAAATGTGACAAATGCCATTAGTGTGCTCTCAAAAATTGAGGCATTTTCCAGATGTTGATCATTGATTGGCAGCTAATTGTTTTTCGTAGCAAACAGCTGCCTAAAGGCAGAGACTCAAAGTATGAGCATACCCATGTAAAAGATGGAATATGTTGCAAAGGCAAAAAGGAGTTGCCAGGTCAATTGCTCCTTTAGCCAGTATTTCCAGCCAGTAAAATTGTTGCTTCTGTAGCTGTAACTAACATTTCTTACCAATTAGTACGTATTAATTGTCATTGTCTGCCACGGCCCGACGGGGAAGGGAAAAGGCGCAGTACTGCTCAGAGGAGTTCCACGAGGTTTGAGTGTGATGCAATGCCAGTTTAATGGGGGTACTTAGGGGTTTTATGAACTCTGATGTGGGTTATACCAGAAGCGGGGTGGAGCATGAGACAGACAACCAGGGAAACGAATCAGGATAGGGATACAGGCAAAGGGGGAGGGACTGGGTAAGGAATGGAGGAATGGTAGCTAACACCGCTCTGCAGCTCCTTCAGCCAATCAGAGAGGGGGAACGAACAGGGAGGCGGAGGAGCAGGCATGTCCGAGCATTGCCTGGGCATGCCCGGGAGATCCAAATCTCGAGGGAGCGCGCACTGGGCATATCCATAAATACAGCATAAAGGTAAAGTCCGCATAATAAAGCCCTTTCATTCACTGTAGCTATTTTTCCATTCCTGAAATCACTCCCATTCTAATTCCTGATCCTACACAATAGTCCTTACATAAGCATAGGCAGGGAACATCTTTCTAATTCCTGGCTAATAGTTAATCTAAAGATGAAGATGGCTTTTGTCTTTATTAAATAATTTGACAACTGGTGAAGTGTCAGATGAGCAAATTATTGTAGTGAATCTGGCAGTGTATAAAAGTGAAGGAAGGTAGGAGGGAAACTTCTGACTCCTAGCAGCATTCACTCAGAATAACACCAAAATAAGAATACCTTAGACTCATTTCAAAGCCTGTTGTCCATCGGTTATAGCCTCAATCCAAAAGGATTCATTGGAGTCTTGTGCTGCTAAGCAGAAATATTGGAAGTGTAAAGTCAGGAGACCTGGATGCTACCATTTAGACTTCAGGTAAAGACAGGTAAGCACTTAAGAGTGCTTAAGCCTTAAGAGATCTGAACTTCAAACAACCGAAAAGGAAGTGTGCCTTGGGTCAGACTCGGTCTCTTGCTCCCCAAACATCCCTCTCACATAATTTCCACCATGCATTGGTGAAACTACAACTTTAAATCTATGTGGTTTTTAACTTCCATTTCTCCTGATGCAACACTGTTCCAGGAATTTATTACTCTTGTGGCTTTAAATCATGTTCCAATTATCAGCCTAAATTCCTCATGGCCAATTTATTCCCATTTGATCTGTACCAATGCTGTTCTTTAGCTTAAATAGTTCTCTCTCTCTGGAGTTTTATTGCCCCAATCTATTTATTAGATTTAGTCTCTTTAGTCTTTGTGTTGCTTACTAATTTTCATATGATAGCTTCCTTATTCCCTGGTGATCTTACTAACTTTTTTCTTTATCCTTATGAGTTTGATTTTTTTTTTGTTTGTTTGCTAATAAATTATCATCTTCATATACCATAATTATATCAGCCTGTATTTGGAGGTCTGCAGACAACGCAAACTATCCTAATTAGCAGTCCTAATTTGACCAGTAACACAAGAACTCAGCAGTGTATGTGGTTATACTGAGAAAATAGCAAATATTTCAAGGCTTAAAGATATGTCAGTTTACAGCAATTTGGAAATTGCATGTGCGTACCAGTTCATACCAATTTCTACAAGTAGCTCGCACAATGGCATAAATACTTTCCTGTTAATCTTGAAATACACCCCCTGATTCACTCCTGGGTTTTTTGGTTTACATATACATATTCACACATATATTTTATATGTATATCTAAAATGCAAGTAAAGATACATACATTTATATATTTATATATAATGACGATTGCAGTGTTTCAGATTTATAATTATGCTAAGAATTGTTCATGTGTTTTCTTCATTCACCATCATTTATAATTGAGGTGCTCTGAGCTTTTAACATTGTTTCTTCCTTATCCACCTGTGCACATTCTTCCACAATATACTTTTGAATTTTGGTGGCAGTGCTGGGTTAACAGTTGGACTTAATGATCTTAAAGGTTTTTTCCAACCCAAAAGACTCTATTACTCTCTGAGCCTCATCCCGTTTATATTACTTCAGTTTTCAGGGTCATCTACTTCTTTCTGTGTGGTTTTCTCATCCTCTTTCCTACTGGAAGGGGCATTGTAGCTTTAAGTTGTCAGCATATTTTATTAGTCCGATTCTTTTTCTGTGCCACAGCCATTAATAAAAATACTAAAAATGATAAATTTCAAGACCAAAACTTAAGAAACTGCTCCAGTCACCGCCTGCCTGCTGGTTACCATTTCACCACAACCTGACTCCCTAGCCAATTATTTGTTTTAGAATTCTTTTGTTAACCTCTACTTTAACAAATAATATTCCATGAGGAAACATATCAGGTACTTTTCTGAAGTCCAGATAAGTTAGATGGATTATAGTTCCTTTGGTACTGTATTCCCTGCTGGAGGTCAGTAGCATATTGGCAGTGTAGTCCTTGAATGCACCTTACAGCTGCGCATGGTAGTGGATGTGTTTTTGTAATTAACATTAGATGTCCTTTTACTTTCTTAGTAACTCTTGCTGTTATGGGGTTCTGGTGTCTTGAGAAGGATTTCTTGTATTCCTGAAACTTTGGATAAACTATGTTCTTTACATACTGCCTTACCAGTTCAAAGCATACAGTTCAGAGGTGATAACCAGGGGTAAGAAACATGGTTTTAAAATCTTCATTTGATTTTTCAAGGCTCAAGTAGGCAGATCTTCTAAGACTTCTAACCTTTTTAGGTGTGAAGGAAACACTTTTCAGACAGAATTAATCTTTTTAAAAAATCTTTTTCTTCTCAGAAACCAGTTATTTTATTTGAAGCTTTTTATAGTCCATACTGCAAATTTCTCTGAAACAACTTTTCCATCTTCATGGAAAGTCTGCCTTTAATAATACATCTAGATGGTTCAGGGTTTATAAGGGTTTCAGGTTTTTGGTTTTATTTTTTTGAGGGGTGAGGTAGTTTTATTTTCAGGGGGATGAGGAGAGAGTTGATCGGATATTTTTGAATTGGTGGGGTATCGTATTTGGTTGGGTTTGGTTTGGGTTTTTTGTTTGTTTGTTTTGTTTGTTTGTGGAGGTTTGTTGGGTTGGGTTTGGGGGGCAGGGATTTGTGTGTTTTTCATTGTTTTGTTTGTTTTTTTTTTCCCCTGAGGTGTAATTCTTGCTTATTGGCATATTATTACATGACAAAATCCTGCTCACACAATAGGGCTTTTCACGATGTGAAAGCAAAATTATTATTTTCAAAAGTATAAAGGCAATTGTTTGCTGGATTTACTTCTATGTCTGTGTACAGGATTTGTGCCCTAGTCTCCCTGATGGGTGTACTTACACAGCTATCATAACATTCCTGTCCAAATGGTATGGGTACATACGGCTAAATATATGTATCTGGTGTAGCTTTACAGCTGGCTTAATGTTGCTTTTACTTCAATTAGGGAAAAAAAAAAAGTTTATCTCCCTAATTCTTTGCCCTTAAACTTGTAAGCACTGCCTATGGCAAGACATGTTGAGACATAAGGATATGTTTAAGTGGGGTCATTCTGAATAACTTCCAGTTCTAATTTCTTATTCATAGTACTTCATCATAATCACCACTCTTTTTGATGGCCAGAAATGATGGTGATTGAGCTACATCATGGGTCATTTCTGATATTAAATTTTCCATGCCTGTGGAACAAATAGAAAAATGTTTTAAAGGATCTGTCTTCTCTTAGCCAGATTGTCTATTTGGCAAATGCATGTATATGTTTTTGATGCGACATGCCACTTTTCTGACTTGTCGCTTCATATTTATGATACACAGCAGTATGCTTAATTGCTTCATAAGGGGTCTTGTCATAGTAAATCTTCTTAATATAAAATGCAATGCAATTTAACACGTCTAGACACAGAAATACAAATACAGAAACATAATGTGCTACAGCTTTGACATAATTACAACACAGACAGGAGCAGAGGATGTGCAGTGAAATTGAAGACATTTATTTATGAAAGACAAAAGTGACATGGTTGCTCTTCAAGAAGTTTTATGAGTCCAATATATTAGGATATGAATTCTTTGTTTCAGGGAATTTTCATACATGCACCACTGGAACTGGAATCAGGAAATCTATTTTTCTCCCATGTCTTCCACAACATTGGTGGATAATAGTAGCAACATCTAAAGAGTGTGTTCACTCTGTTGACTTTTTAGTTTTAACTACAACTGTTGAAGAATGTCATCCAGCAGGTTCACTTTAGCATCTACATAAATAATTTAAGAAATACATGATTTTTGCATTCATTATACTCCTAACTCCTGCAGACCTGAAGAATTGAAATGGAATTCAATTTTTTCTTCAATTGCCTTGAACTTCTAATTTTCAAAGTGCACAATTTGTTTGGAATTTTCTAATTTTACAAGATAAAATATAATTTCATTGGAATCATAAGTAAAGTCTTTTCATAGTATGCACTCAGTTAATTCCAACATTTGCACAGCAGAAATAAGATCATCCTTGCAAGCTAAAGTTTCATGTATTTACTTTCTATTGTCCACTGCTTTTCCTTCAATATAACTTTATTTTACCTCACCAAAATGTTCAAATTTTAATTAGTATTTCATTATTTTTGCAAATTTTTCATTCACTTCTACTGCAACTTTGTTCAATTGTGCCTCAGGAAAAACAAGGACAGCTTTTATTATTTTTGTATGCTCTGCATGTCTGCAAACAGTACACATCTCTGTTACATTCCTCTTTTCAGGTATTCTTTTCTGCCCTGTCTTCACGAAACCACACTCTACATAGAAAACTTGTAAAATTTAGGGATTTTGGGGGGGATTTGTAGCAGTCAGAACCTTTTTTATACATTTTCTCTTTGCATTTTTGAAGGTATGAAGTGACACTTTTTATTTTTATTTTTTTTATGATCGCAGTTATCATCCTTTCCTTACAGTAACTGAAAACTATTAGAAACATCAAGTGTCTCAGAACTAGCAAATACCTCAGTCCCACTACTGGAAGTATTGTCTTAGTGTTAACTACCAGTGCCATGTACTTTTAGTGACTTCTCAGGGAAATGGAGACAAAGAAAATTCTCAATGTTTGATTTGAGCTGATGCACAAACAACTTTGGTATAAACATTTTTACCATAAGTTCATTAGCAAACATAAAAAGCCATTCACAGTGATGAATTATCTTTCAACTACAAAAAATTAAACTCAGTTTAAAACCAAATCTCATGTGGAAGTTATCATACTTTTTTTACAGCGCTTAGGACAAGGGAGATTACACAATTTTACATACGAAATGTTAACAGACATCTACCCTAATATTAATTGTAGGCAAAATCTCAAAATGCAGTCTTTTGGTCATAAAACAAAATTAGGAGGTTTGAACTCCAACAGCACAACTTCAATGACATAAAGATACGTATCAAACCTTGATGGAAGTTAAAACAAACAAGAATTAGTTGGAAGAAAAGAGAACCAGAATGGATTAGAGATAGGTTTTATGTGACAGGTGTGTGAGTGAAGCCCATGGTGTCTCTTTCTCCATAGGAAACAGGGTGAAGGTAGTTCATAGAAGCCCCTGGAAGGATCCCGCAGTGGCTGCAGACAGTTCCCAAACCAAAGCGAATGCAGGGACAAGTCCTCCTCCGCTATGCATAATTGTCAGTGGGGACAAAGTAGTCAGAAATCCATCCAGGCTTCTGCTTGTATCAGGTAGATCGGACAGATATTTTACTCCTTTTATGCCTAGAAACAGCCCATAACCCTCCTGCCTGCTGTTGTCTGTGTAATAGGTTTTTCCACTTACTGCAGAGCTGCCTCGCCGCTGCAAGGGGCTGGGAGAGAGCTCCTCCCACTGCTGCTGCTCCTGGGGCACTCGGCAGCCTCCAGGTTGCCAGCCTGGGTCTGCCAGAATAAGGTGTCCTGAGGCAAATGAGAAAAGTGAGAAAAATGCCAGCTCATCCTGCTTGTCTGCCTGCTTGGAGACAGAAACTGAAGTCATGTACAGTCTTCTCTGAATTCCAGTGGCTAAGGATATCAGGTTGCTATGCTGCCCAGGAAAAAAACCAAGAGAAGGGGAAATCCTGTCACAACCATTTTTTCTGGCTCAAATGGTTAAGTTAATATTAAAAAAAAAAAAAAAAATTAGTAATAATAAACACCAAATAAATTAAAACTAAAAGCATATATACACACACACACACACCTTCCCAGAAAAATAAAATTCTGTCACCTCTGTCAGATGAAAATTGACAATATCACATTTCTCATCAGATCTATCAGATTAGCCAAGCAGGTGTGTTTCCCTTAGGCCTTGTCTTGATTTCTTACTTGGTTCCAAATCACATGGAAAGAGTAAAAGATGGGAGAGGATATTTTGAGGAAAGTGAAGAGGTTTATAATTAATTTCCAGGTATTTTACATTCAGGTACATACTGGTCCTAAATTATCCAATTGATTTAATTAGAAGTAATTGATAATATCATAAGTAAGTGTTCCCAGTATATCTCATCAACAATAGGTAGACACTGAGCTGCATTTATGTTTCAAATGGAAATTACTTGCACCCTAAGAAAAGTGACACCTGTACAGCAAAATGTGCTGTCCTTTACATGTTTGAAAAACACTTTGCAATGAGAATGAGGGGGAGGGGAAGAGTGTATGATTGTCAAAGCTAAAACAGGAGTCAATCCTTGATTTCTGTGAGAAACCATAGTTACATTATTAATAAAGATACTTATTTTCCAAGACATTAGCTACCATTCATTACACAGTTGTGTGATACTACTGCGTGCATGTCATGTGTGAAGCAACTCATTAACCTGAACTGGATTTAGCAAACCCTGTGGTATTATTTAACAGCATTAGGTATTGGATTGGTTACCTTTTAACTAGAGGAAGAAAAATGCTGTATGGTGTTTTGGACATTTTTACATTAGTTGTGGTACATTTACTGGTTGTGTAAATTCCTGTGTTAATGGCAATCACAACATGACCACCTGTCTTTTTCTGAGTATAAACAGTTTTCCTTATACAAAGAGATATACGTGTAGATTCTATGAAAAAATAGAATACATCTTACAGAAAATTAGTGAAAACTACAAAAGTATGTATTTTAAAGCATTTTCATAGCTTATGCTCAGCTAAGTCAGTCCCTTATTCAGGCATGGAATTTAACTATATTATTTATGCACCAAGTAATTGCTCTTTCATGTAGTTTGACTTGACTACCTGCAGCTTTTTCTTGACCATTAGGAAATTATTCCCTCCCACATTGCCTCATAGCACCTGGGCTGAGTCTTGCAAAATGGCATGTTGGATAGTTCTAGTGCTATATTCTTTACCAAAACAAAACTCTAAACCTAACACCTGAATCTCATAAAATTCAAAAAAGTTCTGCACCTGGGAGGAATAAAGGAATAACCCCAGGCACCAGCATAAGCTGACAGATAATCAGCTGGAAAACAGTTTGGAAGGAGTTCGAGGTCTGTGCAGACACCAAGATGACCATTAGACAGCACTGTGTCCTTGCAGTGGCAAAGGCCAACAGCATCACAGGCTGTAGTAGGCATAGTGTTGTCGATGGGCTGAGAGAGGCAATCCTTCCCATGTCTTCAGCTCTGATGAGACACAACTGGAGTGACAGTTTCAGGTCTGGACTCCTCAGAAAGAGGTGGATGTACTGGAGCTGGTTTGGACCATGAAGTTGGCTGAGGGCAGGACAGGTTGCAAGGAGGTTTAAGGCAGATCCTGCTCCTGTACAGAAAACCTAATGGGAGAGGGAGCCAGACTTTTCTTGAAAATGAACAATGATAGGCCAAGAAACACTGAATATGAACTGGAATGTGAGAAATTCTCATTAGGTATTAGGAAAAAAAAAAAAAATCCACTAAGAGGATCATCAGACACTGGAACAGATTGCCCAGCCTTGCTGGGGGTTCTGTATCCGCGGAAACACTAGAAGTCCAGCTGGATGCAATGCTGGGCAACTGCCCTAACTGGATTTGCTTCAAGCAGGGGTTTTGGACTAGGTGATCTACAGCATCCCCTTCCAACACAAGTTATTCTTTGTTGCTATACTTCATTATTATTAATGTTGTTGGTTTTTATACTGTATAGTATTATTATATTATGCAAAGAAAGTAGAGCTGTATTGGAAGGCAGCCCTAAACTATACAATAATTCTCTGCTAAGGCATTTATGCCTTATTCTACATTATCTCATCCACCTCTTTATAAATTAATACTTTTTTGAGCATACAAAGGAGATAATTTTGCAGTTAGAAGTCAGTGAATACACACTACCACCCAGGAATGATTACCGTTCCATGAATTATTTTTTTTAATGTGTATTTTAATACAAACATAGTTTTTCTGAACAACACTCCATCAGCTTATAATTTTCATCTGCATTAAGAGATGAATATTATTAGATTATTTCTCTTAATATGTCTGGAAGGAAAATATTAATTTAATTTGTCCAGATGGATTTGAACAATTTTACCACACCCAATTAAGCTTTCTGTCTGCTTCAGACATGGTACACAGGGGATGCATTATGATTTCATGTTCACAAAAAAACCCATTTAAACATCATTCTTCCAAAACCTAATCAAAATAACTAAATGTATATACTGCTCTAACATTAAACATGTACAAAAAGCACTCAATTGTATCATGTGCATTTTGTTCTTTCTTTTTTTCTTTCAGATCTCTCAATTTTCTGTCCAAATAGTAGTAGGGGAAAGGATGGGCAATATAGCAATTATTTATGCCTTCTGCCAGGCACACACCTTCTGTTACTCAACATTCTTGAACTGCCACAGGGTGTTTCATTACAGTGTATTTAGTAACAATTTAAACCAAATTTTATTTACAGCAGCTCAGCTTGTTGTAGTTTTTGTACTATAATAGGAAGGTTTCCATGGATGTAGAACAGAAACTTGCCATAACTAATACTTGCAATCTGAAAGATACCAAGGGGTAAGCATCTGTGTGATTAAAAAACTCAAAACAACAACAACAACAAAACCAAAACAACACAAAAGACCCCAAAAACCAATCAACCAAAAAAACCAACCAACCAAACAAACAAACAAACAAACAAAACCCAGAACAAAACTAAAAAAAACCCCAGCCAAATGGAAAACTGAAATATTACTCTACACAAAAAAATAAAGGCAGAAAATGGTTCATTTACTCTCTTTCCATTTGCACTACAGTAATAAAAATGCCAAACAGAATGATTTTCAGGTAAACTCTACATTGCAGTAAAGTCAAGATTACAAGAGAAGATGTATTGACATGGCATCCTTTTCTTGCAACACTGCATTTTTACCTCTCTTTCTAGGATATGCCTATGTCTTTGTTCATTTTAGTTTTAATTGGATACTGTCATTTAGTTTTTAATATCTATGAAATGACACCCCTTTTGGTGAGATAGCTACATAGAATTTACATTTCACAATTTTATATTTTAAGCATTATTTCCAAAGTTGTTAAGTCTTTCTTGATAGAAAAAAATCCACAGAGATCAAGGGAGGTAAAAGTACCAGTTCTTGTTAACTGGAAACCAGATGCCTTGTTTGATTTACGCCTTCTAAAGCTTTCATAGATCATTTATGTATTCTAAAACTGTTACAGATTCAACTTCTCTTGAAGACAGAACAGAGCAGAAAATGTCACTGTTGATGTTTTTTCCCCCAGACAGATGTCAACAGTATCCAACAAAAATTTGATTGGTAAATCTAAAAGGAAACTATTACTTCTTAAGCATTTCACAAAGCTAATTTTTTCTCTCAAAATGATGGGGAAAAGAAAAAAAAAAAGGCAAAACCAACCTAAACCAATGCCTACTGAACCTCCCTCCCCAAAACCATCCAGAAAGCAGAAAATAGGATAAGAAAGAAAAATAGGATAAAAATTACCCAAACACATAAGAATTATTCTGGCAAAGACAGAGGGTAAAAGAGATAAAATGTAAGAGAAGGCCTCATTCTAGGTGTGTGAGGGAAAGACCTCCCTATGAGTGCTCATCCTGGAGTCTGAGAATTAATTAAACATATTCTATTTAAGAAAAAAACGGATAATATATGACTGAAGTAAAGAAATTAGAACCCTCTTGATCTGTAGTTTACAGAATCACATCCTTTCTGCCTTGCTCTCCTGAGCTACGTAACTGTGCATCCTTATGTGCACAACTGCAGGAGAAGGAGCTATTCCCTGGTTATCCTAGTAAGGAGTAGAGAGTGGCGTACTGAAAAAATGAAGTCTGAATACAACTATTCCTCCCTTTCCCCACCACCTCACCCATCACAGCTCCCCTCATTAAAATCTAAAGCTGAATTTCAAACATTTCTTGACCTAAAATTCAATAGTTCTTATTTCCTGAGTAAATGCACAAATCATCATTCAGCCAGATCCACTGGTGTCTCACTGTGTGTCAGGAGCTAGCCAAGGCTGGCCTTCACAAGAGTTTGAGGAGTCTTGAATCCCACCTGGATGAGAGGGTAAAGGACAGCCTGAAGCCAAGGGTCTCTCATCAGTTGGCTTTCCAGACAGTGTGTAGCTGAGAGTCCATATTTCCTAATACCTTATACTAAGTAACCCTATGGAGTCACATAGTCAATGAGAGAGGTGCTTCAGTTAGGATCTCTGAATTGCTCCACAGAGGTGCTTCCCTCTCTCTTGGCCAAGCCTAGGAAGACCATGAGTCTGTCTTATGTTCTGAGTCGCTATGTTTAAACAATGTATTATTTTTCAGGCATTGTGAGGCTTACATAGGGATCTTTGAGACAGCCAGAACCTGCCCCATCTTATCTGCCACGTCAGAGTTTTTTGGTGTGATGTGATGGAGTCTTCTATGAGAAATGATATTTTACACAAAATTTTAATGCATATCATTGCCTAGGCCCAGTCTATGTGCTTACTCACTTTGGGTACCTAAATTCAATATTCCAATTGAGATAAACAAAATCACATAAGTATTTTAAGAAACTAGACTGCAGGCAACTTTTGTGGTTATTGAAGAACCAGAATAAATATTTCCAGATGAAGACCCTAATTGTGTTTGAACATCTATCCTTTCTCACTCTTCTTCATTCTAGCAACTGCTCAGTGTTATAAAACGACTTCATATTCAAGGACACCCCTCTAGAAAATGACAGATGGATTCTTCTGCCAGAATTGTCTAGAAGTGACCATCCTACTAAAGAGAGAAAGCTAACTAGACAAATCATTCACCTCATTCCCAAACACAGAACATTCCTGAACATTTCAAGAAATGGGGGAAATACCAGACCCACTCTGAAACCAGACCTGATGTTAGTAAATATGCTGAGTATATTCCCATGAACACACAGAGTCTTAAAACAACATATATGATATTAATATGTTTCATATAATTCTATGAATCAAATTAATTACTATACAATACTGAGAAATGACCTATTTGTGATAATAGGCATAAAAATGCCTAATCAGGACTCCAGTCTTGAAAATGTACTACATTTTAACCATTGATTATTCTGCCCTTTTTATGGCACTTTTTTAAAGTTCAATTAAAAAAATGTCTAACAGAGGAAATTTTGACTTTGAAGATTGCTGCTTGTTTTTCTAGAGTTATAAGAGTATAGAAATCCTTCACATATTAAAAGGTAACAGTTTTACTAGAGGTAAATCTCTAAACAGGGTTACTTTCTATGTTCATGGACCCTGACATTAGCATATGGTCATGTTTTCGTATTGCCGTCTTACTGGAGGCAGAGAGAAAATTGAATTACATGAGTTAGAGTCTACTAATGTAGTAAGGTTATATAGTCAAGGAGAAGAATTATGACTGGTTATAAAAAAACCCTACACTATAGGTTTGAATCAAATTGAGTTATTTAGTTAACAACTGTAGTAAAATAGATGCTATTCCATCTTTGCACTCAAGCATATTGAGTAGCATAATGGAAAATGTTGTGTGTAAGCTTTAATTAATATCCATTTTCAAATCCTCTGAGATACCAAAGAAAAAATTCTGACACATGTGACTGATGGTACAGACAAGTTCCAAGGACATTTGAGGGAATACAGGTATCATGGTAACAAAAACACATTTTTATCAGCAACTTTGTTCGACATTCTAAATGTGTGCATTTTAACTAATTATTTTATGGGCTTTTCATTTGTATAACTTGATTAAGGAATTTGTTTTGTTTTGTTTTGTTTTTTTAATTTCTAATCTCCATTCAGTAGAATTTGAGTACAGTAGCTCCAGCTTTACCTCATTATGTACCAGTGATAGCTAGAGCTTTGGAANTTTTTTTTTTTTTTTTTTTTTTTTTTTTTTTTTTTTTTTCCCTTTTTAAGGGAGTGCACTAAGCCAAAAGTGTCTTATCTCTAAGGCTATATTTTACTGGAACACAAAATAATACATTACAGTAGAGAAACTCTTTAAGTAAGGAAACCTCAGATAAACTCTGTGAGCATGATTTAATAAAACAAATTAAAGCAAATCTTAGTACTGGAAACTGTATAGCAGAATAATCTTTTACATCAAACTTTATCTCAGTTGAGTAAACTTCAGAGATTCCACTGATCACTAAGACATCACAGTCCCCTCACATTGAAGAGATATTAATTTTGGTTTCTAAACAAGCAAACTGCTCATATGCTAGATGATTTTTCTTATGATGTATTCTCTGAAAAGAGCAGAATAGCTTAATGGAGGAGGAGAACAGCTTCATCTCAAAAGCTTATCTGGTGGCAATCTACAAAACACTAGAACTCCGCTCAGTTTTTCCTTCTCTCTCCTTCCATTCTAACTCTTAATCAGCCTCTTCTGCCTCTGAAGACTACATACATCAATGATTTTAGAAGTTGTCCTCAGGAGTTCTGACTTTTCTGTTTGCGCTGCTTAGATTTTGGGGGGCAGATTTTCAAAAGGAGGGCTTCTTATGCTGATTTTAAAGAATGGTTACTGTTTTTCACTTCCTTATGGCTTCAAAGTGCATTCTTCATAATGTCTTGGGAGAGTCCCTGAGCCCTAGAAGAGTGCATTCCTCCGGCCCTGCAACTCTACTGCATTTACAAGATCAGGGTGATCGGTGTGGGTGTTGATCTTTGGACTATCCTCTTCAGAAGACAGGCCTTCTGAATGTCAAATGACTTGGTCTTTGCAGCACGCCCTTCTGAAAACCTAGATCCAGCCTTAGCTTCATCCAAGGCAGTATGTGTATTTCTTCCTAGCTTTTAACACAACAGAAATATTCCAGTGTGAGAAAAGTTCTTCACTGAATTATGTCAAAGATACATGGAACTTTAGGGGGTAAAGTTCTTCTGTGTTGTTTGAACCTATTCCCTTGTATTTGATTCTTAAAGAGAAAAGCAAAACAATTGGAATGTGTTGCATATTCTCTTTGCAACAGAGAGTTTTAAAAATTATAGCATTATGCACATAATGCAAATTTCAGTATGCTTATTTCCTGGCATTTCCTTTCACTCAGTGAAAGACAGCTACAGAAACAGATATGAAGCTGAAACCATACTGAAAGAATCAGCCTTGTATGTTTTCATAAAACACTTTCATAGGAATCCTGATGCCCCTTAGCAGTTTCCACAGAAGCCTGTTGTTTACAAATGACAAACCTAATACTTGCCCTGTCCTCCAGATTTGTACCTTAAAATAGATCTCAATATTGGGTAATATGTATCTAAGTAGCCATTGCGTGGGTATCATTCAAACCTTGATATCAAAACGCAGACAAACACATGCCCGAACATCAAATGTATTAATATATTGCTCCATTTTTTTCAGAAACAAGACTTACATGAGTGAAAGTTAGCAGATTTTGGACCACAAACTCCCTGAATGTTTAATATAAAATAAATTATAAAATATGTTACTCATCAAGTAGCAACTTGCTTCTTTCAGTTTTATTATAATTCATGTTTCTAATAAAGGGAGTTTTATCATGGCTGCAACAAATTCTCTTTCATCCAGTTCTGCTTGTTGTTCAGAAAAAAATGTATTTTCCAAATAATAACAGAGCAATGTATTATTTTTATTTACCTGGCATAGAAAAGTACTATTGTGTGCTATCTCCAAAGTACTTAGCTTCTATATCAGTCCCATTTCTATGTCAGCCATGAGCAGTCTAAATGAGCTGAGATTAAGATAATGTCTGTGACATAGCAACTGAGAATTTTTCTATGAATACCTTTAAAATTATTTCTATTCATCATAAATTTGTACTGTTAAAAAAAAATCAAGCTAAAGTTTGTCAGGTAAAATTTTATCATGCAGTCACTGTGAAATGCTGACCTGTGGTAGTTGTAAAAAAAAAAAGAACCAAAACCGATGCCCTTGTGAATGATTAACTCCACTAAATATAATCTTCAGTTTATATAGTGTGTGCAATTGACTGCTGTGCCTTAATCTGATTCCATAAAAGAAAATACGTGTTTTGAGGAAAAAGAGAATGAAAACTAGGAAGCAATACTACTAATTCAGATAGCATCTAATGCTGTGAAATGAAGAGCACTCTCAACATTCTTGGTAAGAACTAAGAATTCTAGGTACCATCTAAGGATACTCAGTACCTGGCAGAATTTTGCCTAAGGAGGAAAACAAGAATATGCACAAGAATATTTCACTTGACAGCGAAATAAGTTTAAGAATATGACTATTCAGAAAAACCATTGTTTGTTCAGTGAATGATGATCTTATCCTCAAATTATATTTTCAAGATGACAAATTTCTACGTTTATTAGTTTTAAATAGTTGCAAAATTAACTACAAGTTTTAGTGTCTTGTTTCTGCATCACAGAATGAATATATTTCATCCAGAAAGCATATTTAGAGTTGCAGAATCATAGAACAGTCCAGGACCTTGAAATATCATCTGGTCCAACCTTTTGTAGGACAGGGATTCTAGAAAAATCATCTAGCACCTTTTCTAATTGCATCTTGAATGCCTACAGTAATGAGGACACCACCATGTTCCTGGGCATGTTGTTCCAGTGGACGACTATAAAAAATGTCTTTCTTCTGTCAAGATAAAACTTCTCCAAGTGCAATTTGTGCCTTTTGCCACTTGTTTTCTCCATGTGACTCCTTGAAGAAAGAGCCTCTGAACTTTCTGTAGTCCCCTTAAAGGTAGGGTCTTTGATGAAGTTCCCGCAAGCTTTCCCCTCTCCACGAAGAATAGAGCTGTAAATGTACGCACATTACCTCAAAGCAAGGTACAGCATAAAGTAGAGACCATGAAGGAGCTACACCCACGGGTTTAGCCTTCATTAGGAGTTTATTTAATTGCTTTCACAGGTGTGATAGACCATAATATGTGACATATAAAGATGTTTCAACTCAGTGTTTTTTCTAGACAGTGTTTTACTGGTGTTAGAGTTTTAAAAAAAATGTGGAATGTAAGAAGTCTGATGTCTCACTTTCAACAAGGTTCTTGAAAAGAGGTCAAAGAATAAAAGAATGCACTGGGAAATACAGATGGTCATGGATGTCTTGAGAGGTCATGAGTTAGACCCTATAGGGGACCTTACACCATGCTCGGTGGGCAGCAAGCAGTATGGGAACTGTATTAATCTTCCAGCAATTAGATGTAAAGCACATAAAAAAGAGAAATGTGTTTTGCAGCACAGAAGAGAGTTATCTGTAGCATAAAATCCCTACAGCACTAAGGATTCTGTAGAGGGTTGTCACACTGTGATTATATAGCAAGGTAAATGATAGCTTAGTTATGGAGGTTTCAAGCTTCAATTCTTAAAGGGTAGTGATGCTGTGTGACTTTTACCTTATTTGGGGTTTCGTTATGTTTTCTTTGGGGTTTGGAGGTTTGTCTGGCTGTTTTGGTTTTGGTAAAATGTACTTCTAATTCTCCTAGTTTTAAACCAAAACACAAAAATTTGATGGTAGTGTCCTGTTACAGGCTTAAATATTAATTAATCAAATAGGAAGATGCCTCATGCATTTTTTTAAAACTTAATTCTTGGTTTAGAAGTAATCCCTAATACTTCAATTCAGATTTCTTGTATTTCAAATATATGGTATTTGAAAATTCTCCACTGAGCTGAAAAAATGTTTAATAGTACGGATTAATATCAACTAAGAAGTTTCTTTTCTAACCTTCTGTTTCAGGCACTTTTTATTCAGCCACTACACTTGTCTGATTTGGCATTAGGTCTCATAGATACTGAGGAGAGTAAAAAAAATTCACATACCTAGTAATTATGCATGTCTCTGAATTTTAAGGTTTTTGTTAAACTAAATGTATTTGTATTTAAAAAATTAAGATTAATATTGGATGTCATCTGAAGCTCAAATTCAGTATAATGAAATTGGAGAAATACTTTTTAATTGTGGTACAGATGTTTTCAGATTTTGAGGAAATCTACTTTGTGAAGTGACTCTCTAAGAACAATTACTTTGTATAGCTCTTATCCCTTGACTCAAATAAAGCATTAGATGGTACTTATTATTATAAAGCATGCAGTAAGCATCACCTTGAACCAATTAATTTTTTCATTGCTATTCATAAAGAGCTGAAAATAACACCTACACGCTGCCTTGATTGATTTTGACAACTACAGGGGAAAAAAAAAAACCCAAACCCAAACACCAATGACTTTACCAACCTATCTTCATCCACATAGCCTGAATTAACCAGGGAGAAAACTGACACAGAGTAAAATACACACAGTCTTCCCATGGGCAAAAATCTCATCATGTCCCTCTCCCATGAAAGGTCAGAAAATAATGAGATCTGCACGGTCTGTTGAAGTTGGCCTGGGTCCAGAGTCAAGGAAAAGAAAATCACTAGCAAACCCAGAAAGGCTTTGAACTCAGAATAGTTCCTTGGTCATAATTGTGACAATAATGTGCAAAATGGGAAATCCTTTTGTATCATTATGCATAGTTTTATGCTGATACCACAGTTCTGCTACTAGAGTTTGATCTTGCCAAGTTTTGCTAACTATCTTTTACCACTCTATCAATCCATTTCCTCTTAGGAGTGACCCTGACAATCCTTGTCAGGACAGCCCAATGGCTGCGGTTGCATTTGTTTTCTGTGCAATTTTGCAGGGTGTTGGGCAGCCACTTAGAGTGTGGCCTGCTGGAGCCTCTGCACAGAAGTCCACAACAGGCTGGTCACAAGTGGTATCACAGGAGATGGGAAGGGCTGTAAATAGGAGCAGAGTCGCAGTTTGTGTGTCTGTGAAACAGCTTTTATTCTGACCATAAGATTAGAATTTTGTCTTCTTTCTCTTTTCTTGACCTTTCATTACTTTCTCTTTCCCTTTTTCCTTTTTGATTATATTTTTTAGAACACTTCTTCCCCAACAGTGTGCTTTTTTCAGCCTACTGAGGTCATAATTCCTAACTTGTTTTCTCCATGCAACTCTTTGAAGAAAGAGCCTTTGAACTTTTTGGTTTATTTTGTTTTCTGCTTTAGAACATAGCAATTAGGGACATATATTGTGTGTTCAGATATTAAAAAAAAAAATAAAAAAATTAAAAGGGCATATACACTCTTAAAAGCTGGCAAAACTTTTAATTATAAAATATTAAATCAGCATGAAATGAAGCTTTTATTTAGGGAAACACCACAGATAATCTTCTTGCTCCCTGATATAATTTTGGTGTGACAGTGATACCCTGTTTGTGGAATTGTTCTGTAGTGCTGGTCTCTGCCAATAAACTACACTGATGCAGAAAATTCCTTCTTGCCTTAGACAGACAAGGTACACAGTTGTATCACAGAAAACTGCTTGTGCAATTTTATTTTGTTATAGCATTCACAGTGCCATGTCAGAAAAACCCTTTATAGTACACAATGGTAATAATGGGATATTGTTGAGACCAACTGCAATCGGGAAATGCTACTCCACTTTCTATCCTTTGTCAAGCACTTACATCTGCTTTTTCAGAAGCAGTGCTTCAGAAATGTACTATATGCTTTGCTATTTAAACCTTTTCTTTAGAGGTGGACAAACCAAACTACAGATTTTTGAAACATGAGTTTTAGACGTTTCAATAAGACAAATGTTGCCAGAAAAACTCATATGGTACATCTAGGAAGGACATGTGAAAACTGAATAAATAAGAATGACACTTGACGAAAATGACTCAAGGATTCTAGAATCGACTGATAGAAGATAAATTTTCTTAACACAGACATGAAATAAAAAGGCTCGGGTTTTTGTGACTACAACCTTTAAATTATTTCAAGGTGCCAATAATAAGGAAAGGGAGACTGATTCACTGAAGACACATAGGACTTTCAAAACATAAGCCAAAATGCAAAAAGAGAACAAAAAACAAAAAAGGAATTCATTTATGCAGCAAACAAGTAGATAGTTCAAAACAGCTAAATACAAATATCAATATGGTTTTACTTGGACAACTTTTAAGTAAATGTCCCCATAACTCTTCTACAAAAAGGTAAAATTTAGACTAAAATAAAGTAAAATAATTAAAAGAAGATTGTTCTTCTTATAAAAATTTATTATAAATTAATAAGTTGTCCTAATTCAAACTGTGAGCAGTAATTAATATTTCAAGTAATGATTCTGGATTTTGTATGCAATATCCAGATAATTTTTTACTGAATTTAAGAGACTTTGTCTATGAACAGTAAACATTATCTTCTGCCATATTCTTCTGTATGCATATTTTAGTGAATTGCTTCTTAATATTGTTTTTTATGTTTTATGAAAAAATATTGAATGTAACATCTGAACCTTTTCCTTCAACTTACTACTCAAAGAATAATAAACAAATTTATCAGTTTGACACCTAAACTAGGACTATGACCTCAGATAAAAGCATAACTGACCTGCTCATTTTTTCAGCTCATTCCAATCTGTATTGTCCTTTGTACTCAGTATCATGAGGACCAAGTACTGAAAACTCTTAAGTACATTTATCCTCACAAATTCATTTTGTTGTACGACTTTAGATTTGTAGAAAAATAAGCAAGGTTCACTCAGGTTAAAAAAAGGGATGTAAATTAGGATTCGCTGAAAATTATGTCACCAACTTGGGTGCATTAGTCAGACATGAAGAAAGGAGGCCCAAACACTACGTCTGGCACCTGTGCTCATCCCCAGATAGCTGGGAAGAGCTGTATGTTACATAGCTGGCTGATCATTTTAGAACAGAGCAGTTATGGGTAGGATCTAAAAGAGTGTTGAAGAAAGAAACCTTAAAAGACAAGATAAAGACAGCACATGCTAATAAATCCATCTAATGGTTAGGTGGGCAGCAGACAAGTGGAAGACTGGGTCTCAGTTATCCTGCCTGATGGATGACAGATGCACTCCTTACCGCTCTCAGAGTGCTGCAATTACCAGGATAGGAGACATTACAAAGGGTGAAATAAGACTCGGCACTTTCCTTCACATTAAAGCTGTTGAGCGCTGCAGAAAAGATCTAAAGATTTGGCAAGAAAGTAGAAGAAGAGTAGTAGTGAGTTAGATATTGGATTTAGAGCTTTTTTGGTCAGTGCTATTGCTCAGCCAAAGGGATGGTGGAAGAATGCCTGTGGACTGACTCTGCAGGAGAGGAACATCTCTTTCTGACCATGACAATATGTCAGCCATGTGCTAGGATGGTTAAGACTGAAAAACTCTTGTGCATGCTCTAAAGGAGAAGTGGGTTCCGAGGCAACATTAATATCGATGCCTGATATGCTCAGACTTGTTATTTGCAATTACAGTTTTGCATTTATGCACTTAAGTTTTGCCTGAGATCTTAGAGAACTTAAATGTGGACCTAAGCGATTTGCCCAAAATCATATTGAGACGTTTGCTAGGGAACAGATTTGAAACCCTTAGAGGTGCTAGATAAAAGCTCCAAGTAAGAGAAACAGCTTTGTTTTCTTGCTCTAAGTGATAGGTTGTGCTGTGTTTACTACACAAACCTCTGATGAGGTTTCTGTGTGGATATGTATCCACTAGGAATTGTGAATTCAAAACCTTTACTTCTGGCAAAAGCCGTCTGGCCACTACTGAGCTCTCCATAATCAGCATAAAAATAATGCATTCTTTTTTTAAGATATTAACTATTACCATTGTAATTTTCAATATTGTTCACAATTCTGTATGTCTCAACATATAGTATGGTGATATTGGGAAGTGCTAACCATTTCTGGCTTTAATAATGCCAGACTGAGAATTGTTATTATTCATTGTCAAGCAAAATATTATCAGCCAAAAGGCGCTTTTTTTTTTCTTTCCTCTACAATCTAATAATTTAATTATCAGCTACTTTGCACTATCAGACAGAAATATTCTTCTCAGATTTTCTCCTTCAATTGTCAAATATATTTGCATTGGGATAATTTTGTGTCCACTCACAGGAATACAGATTCATAATAGTGGCAAAACAAGTCCAATATGAAAGAGACATTTTGAAACATTAACATTTCACTTGAGAGATAACATTTTCAGAACAAATCAGGCAGCTGACAAATGTTTGGTCTCCAGATCTCAGAGGGTGAGTTAAAAATTGTGATCTCAGAATACTAAGGAAAAACAATTAACAGAACTTGGCTTGATGCTGGAGCATTTGTTATAAATGCTTGTTATGAAAACCCATGCAGAGGCTACATTTTTCATTCCCTATGGGTATTTTGCCAGTCTTTCACAAAATCTTGCTTTTTACCAGAATCATGTAGTTCTTTTCCTTGAAAATCCTTCAAAAAATAGTCATCAGTGTTTCACCTGAATTACTAGTTACATTTCTATTTTGGAACTTGGGGAAAAAGACAAAAGAATTTTTTTTCAAGTTCTGCTAAAATAATTTTAAAGACTACTCTGAACAACTTTCATTGCAATATTTTTATAATTTCCCCCTAAATCACAATAATGATGTTATTGCAAAACAACAGCAAAAATAAACACACAATAAGTTAACAAGAGGTTGATGTTGACAAATTAGAGAAAGGTACTTCTCCTCAGTTTCCTTTTCGATCTCCTTTTCATGAAGAATGACTATTAGAAGGTTTCCTAGTTGCTTTTTCTCAACCTTTGCAAAATAACTTTGTCACAGTTGACTCAAGATGTGGAATAGACAGCTTCAAACATTAGAAAATCTCTACAGATATTTGTATCTTACTGTCTGCATTAAAATTATGTACAGCTGTTTTTATCTTATTCTTTGATCCTTGGTGAGCATCTTCCATGCTCTGATAACATTTTCTTTTGAAATAGAGTATTCTATTTCATACTTGCTCTTAACTTCTGGCTGACTTGCTAATGGAAGTAGATATATAGATTACAAATTCCATTGCTGTAAGCTGATTTATAATATTTTGTGTCATAAAACTTCTGCAACCAACTGAAGTATGGATCTTTAGGACAAAATAAAACTCAAATAATCTTGATTTTAGAGTGTTCACTGATGAAAAGTCTAACACTGATTTGACAAGAAGTTTCAAGGATTCATGCTCCTGAAAACTTGTCTATATTTGTAGTGTGATTTGATCTAATTTTAGCTTTCATTATCTTCTTATATGACACTGTCTGCTAGATTTGAGAAGCATTTTATTATAAAGATACTCAAAGTTCAATCAAAATTTGCTTTGATAAGTTAAGAAGATTGAGGTCCTTCATGTATTTGCTACAGAAAAATTTCCTGAAACTTCAAATACTCCTGTGGACTTCTGAGTTATCTGAAGTATTTCAGCTGAGGTGTGAATATTTACAGGTTTATAACAGTCACACTGCTGCCAAATATGAAGAAAACACATTGTCTCCATGTTTCTACTTTTCTTATTTTTATGTGAATTGCTGGAACACAAAAAAATAAATACCTTGGATCAGAGATCATGATTCTCATGTTTGGTTTTTAGGGATACAACACCTTTTACAGTATTTTTACTGCGTATCCAGATTTCCTTGCTCTGACAGAGGACTGAAGAAGCATTTCAGAATTGTATTCTATAGGAAAAGAAACTATCTAAAGATGAAACTGTGCATTTTAATTTAACTAATTTATTTTAGGTGTCTTCAATCTAAATCTAAGATAAAATTTTAAGTCCTTAAAAGAGCTGCGTATCAGTAATCTTGTTTTGTCACTATTCAAAATCCACGTTTGATTTCCTGCTCTTTTTCCTTCAAAAGCTGGACTACAAAAAAAATCCAGAAAGTTATTTTATCACAGGATTTGTATTAAAACTAGGAAATCTCCATTTTCATGACAAAGTCAGATTTTAAAAAGATCACAAACCGCTTTACTTCTATTAAGAAGCATCAGAAATTGCAGGAATGAAAGCCAAGAATGCCCAGGAAGATATGAACATAACAAATACTCTCAATTATACTTGTAAAGTAGATGTAAGGAATCAACGGAGCACTACAGAATTTCACCTCATAATGAAGAACTCTTACTTTGTTAAAATTAAATATAATTTTAGGCATCATCATCATCATCATCATCATCATGGCTTGGCTTCGCGAACGAAGATTTGGGAAGGGCTCTACCCACGCTTGCTGCAAGCGCGCTGATGGCTAAAGAGGCCGATGTGAGATAGGCAAGTCCGATTGCAAAAGGCACAGCAGAAAGTCTCCATAGGCGGTGTTGGTGAGGCACGGTTCTTTCTGCGTTGTCTTTTCTCCTCCAGACTGATTCTGCGTGCATTCTCAAAGGAATCAGCAGCGTTATGGATGGTGTGTCTCCACGCCTCCCGATTGGAGGCCAGAGTGGACCATTGATGATAGTCAATATGGCCAAGGCTGAGGTATTTTTTCAGAGAGTCCTTGTATCTCCTCTTTGGGGCTCCTCTCTTGCGGCAGCCGGTGGCAAGTTCACCAATTTTAGGCATATTTAATTAATATTAAGACTATCCATCAATGGTAGTCTGCTTCAGCACATACTTCTATGCATAAATGCATATATCTCTTTATAATGTAGAAGCAGAGAAACAAGTCACATTACAAAATCTACTTTATTATTTCATACTACTCTCGGAGTTGTCACTAAATGTAAACAAACCTCATGGGATACAAAAGAAATAAACACATTCATTAAGAGGTCAAAGAGATTTGATTGTTTTTAAACTCATGCAGTGTTCTGTTCCTTTTTCTTTTTTTCCAGGAAGTACTTTTTTTTTTTTCTAAATAAATTAAAATTCCTTGAGAAACAGGCATCAAACATGATTTTCATAATAGGGTCCTGCATAAATGTAAAAGGTTATAATTTTAGTCAGGAGAGGTTTAATGACTGCATTTTAACTCAGCTTAGAAGATACCATCTGACACCTCACCCAGCCAAAAGGCAAAATATTTTATTATAATCAGTTCTTGAATTTAACAACTCTAGCTACTAACATGAGATACTTTATGGGAGGAAGTATGCGATGAATGACAAGCCATCAAGGAAATGCATTGGAGTTTGGCACAGACATGTCCAAAATTGTGAAGTAGTTTCAACTACCATCATTATGGTTGGGCTGGATAGAGGCACTGAATGCATATGGGGTTTTCATAGGATCATACAATCACAGAAAGACTGGTTGGAAGGGATTTTTCAACATCACCTAGTCAACCTCCTCTTCCACTGCAACAGATTTTTCAAAACCCCATCCAACCTGGGCTTGAACATCTCCAGGTATGGGGTGTCCACAACTCTGGACAACCTGTTTCAGTGTCTTACTACTCTTAATGTAAAATATTTCTCCCTTGTATTTAATCTAAATCTATCTTTTCCTGTTTAAAACCATTCTCCCTTGTCCTGGCACTAGAGGTCAATCTCACTACATCATTAATGAAGATATTGAGTAACATTGGTCCCAGTATGGACACTTGAGGGTCCCCACTTGTTACTGGGCTTTTGAGAGTGAAAGCAGTATTCCTCAGCTTGAGCCCAGGCATGTTGCAGTGGAGTGACAGAGGAATGTACCCCCCCTTTCTAGGAAGGATCTTTCCACCCTGCAGTGACTTCCCAGGAACAACCTCTGGTAAATTGTGGGATATGATGTCTCTTTCAGAGTGCCATGTAGTCATTTCACATTAGTTGACTACTGCTGGAGGAACACCAGCCTAAATTGTGACCTAAGATAACTTTAAAGCACCTACTTACTCTAATGAGTTTTAGCAGTTTTCAGGGATTATCACAGTGCTTAAAGTCTTCACTGCTTTGTCCGGTCTAACTGCAAAAGTGGTACCTAAAGGTGACTCTTTAAATGGGCATACAGAAGAATATGCCAGGATGTTGCACTCAAGTCAAGTGTTGCTTTGGGGCATCTTTAAAGGGCATTGTTGCGAAATTCTGCCTTTCTTTTTTCCTTTTCTTTTCTTTTTTTTTTTTTCCCCCCCAGGCTGTAGATCACAAGATAGGCAGGACTTCCAAAGTAAAATTTGCATTTAAAGTTAAGTTTACTTTTCTTTAAATACAATATCCCTTTAATTATAAATACCCTTTACATTAAGATTACTAAAGTGTTTCTGTTACTGCATCTAAGTCTGCACAGAAACATGTGAAGGTGTCAGAAGCCAGAAACGTGAGGCGTATAAGAGATGGAAGAAAGGAAACGAGAAGCAAGAAAAAGGCAATGAAGAAGCAGAAGAACAAGTTGACACAGTCTTTGTTTGGGTGTTAGAGATGTTTTTGCTATCAGAAATAGACTTCGGGATTGTTAAAAATAGGCATTAATCGGTTTTGTTAAAAATTATATATTTCTGTCCCTCATGTAATGTGCTTTTCCCTGATTGGTTGGCAGTTGCCGCAGTGCAGTGTTACCACCCTCTTTTCCTTTGACTGGTTTGTATTTGCATGCTCCGCCCAAGTTCCACCCCTTTCCAGAACCTTCCACCAGAACCCTATAAAAGCCGGCGCTACCCTTCAAATAAAGCTTCATTTTTTCACCTCCTTCACCTTGACAAGAACCCTTTGTCCTGTGCTCCTCTTTCCTACCGTGCCACGTCATGAAGGATAATAATGGACCTCACTGCTAGAATGAGGGAAGGAAGACAATTTGATTTCATGCTGAATACCTAGATTTCTGGATAAAAAAGCTGCCTCTCCTTAAATATTGACATGATCATTCACAAGATTTAAATTGGAGATTACTTCTAATCTGATTGTATAGTCAGCAGTTTGATCTTTGTTTAGCAAAAGGTTTTGCTCTGGTGTACAATAATTTGCAAACTGAAGTTCCATTCTAACTCATTTTTCGATCTCAAAACAAACAGCCTGGACTAGCAAAACATCTCTCTCACAGGTGCACAGTGACCTTGATGCCCATTTTAAGATTGCAAATCATGTTAGTCATGATCTTCAGGTAAACTGTGAAGCTGGACTATGTCTTTGCTGTATCAGACAGAAGAGACCAGAACTGATTCTTACAATCTCTGCTCTGCCATGCATAATACATTTTCATATTTATAAAGCCATCAGAACAGCTGGCTGTCTCTTGAGTTTTGCATTAGAAAAAACAGGCTTTTTCATCCATTCAAAATGCAGGTGATCTCACTATGTCAGAGTCCCTCTTCATATCAGCAAAAGTTAGGCTGTTTACTCGCAATCCTTGACTTGCATTTGCTAAGCTGCGAAAATAGTTCAGGTATGAATATGACATAGAGTTCTGCCCCACGCATGTATAAATATTTTGAATAAACTGAAGACAATTAGTTTATTTTTCTTTAAATGCTACAGATTATGGAAAAGGTTATATATACACAGACATCTATTAGTTAGGAACTATTCAGATGTCAAGAAATCTAATAATGACATGACCATAATGAATTCTGAAAGAGAGAATGAGGTTTGTTTTTTTTTTTTTTTTTAAAAAAAGACAATAATGCTTAAATAGAGGCTTTCATTCTATAATAATCTGAAATGGAATTTACCCAGAGGTATTCTATAAATTGGCACTAGATCATGAGAAAAGCAAAGAGTTAGATCTTCCAGTACCCACTAAGGAAATAAGAGCTGCTGTTAAATACCTTAAAGCTCCAAAAAGGCTCCTGGGCTTGACAGTCCTCTGGCTGTTTTGCATTTTCTATAAGGATAGTTTTCTCTGAACTCCTAAGATTAAACTCGGATTTTTAGTATAAACCCCCACTTGGCTTGTTCATTGAACTGTTAATTTTTTCTGTAAGAAAAACAGCCAGAATATATGTGGCTGACTAAAAAAAACACTGTGTCTTTCTGCAAAAGATGTGTGCTGTGTTTTTGCAGTGATGTTGAATCTTATGCAGAGTATTTTATATTCAGATCAATTTCTTCAATGAAAATTCTATGACTATATTCACACGGGCAGCTTAAGATGGAAAAGGTTCCTCAAGTGACACCTTGCTGCTTTAGCGCATCAGTATGTCCAGTTGGTGAAGCGGATGAAGACATCTTCATCCAATACTGCAGTGCTGTACCAACCCAGCTGTGGCTACCACAAAAGGTCCCAGATAGCATCTAGTTAGAAATCAGTGAAAATAGATAGGGGAGGGAACCTGGCAGGACTATAGAAAAAGAATATACAACAGAACAGCATCTTGAATTATTCCAGTAGGATTCAGTTTCTTATCAGTGTTTGTCTCAAATCTTCAGTAACTCAGCAAAAAAAGGGTGAATTTTCACACATGCTTCCAGGTATTTACATGCAGGTGATAAAATGAGTTTTACAAAACTTTTTATGAATTCACAAAAAGGAAAAAAAAAATACATTTTTATTCTGTATGGAAAATGAAAAACTAAATCTCACTTGTCTTTTTTCCTGAATATGATCTGCTCAACTCCAAACAGGAAGTATGCATTTTCATTTAATACTCTTGAGAATTAAGTGTTTTGCATTTATACACCAAGGAAACTGAGATGATTTATATCAGATGTTCCAAATTGCATTAGTAAGAATAATAATGTCTTGCAGCATTATTTGATATAAAACTATGCCCCCTTAGGACCCAAATAAATATTGTTACTGACTAAACACCATGGAGAAGTTTGCAATAACTTTCGAGACATTCATATTTTTACATTCTGAAACTATTAGAGTGTATATAGTTGGGCTAAAAGTATTGTCTTTTTTTTTTAATGATGCAATGTGAATTACTTCTAGCATAAAATTATTTTACAATAAATTGCCTATGCCACTGATAACTTTAAAAAAGATACCAGGTAATTTTTATTGAATTTTATTATAAAAAATTTTATTCCAGTCTTAAATCTGCTCTGTCTTTCTGACTTAGGATCTTAAACTCAAATAAACCTGGTTTTGGCCCTGAAACAGATTGTTGAGCCTGAAGTGAGTAAGATGTCTTGATGCACTCTTAAACAAATCAGAAAAAAGATACCAATACATACCAATATGAATATGTACTAATAATATCACATAATGTGCCTCTTCATTGTATCTACCAGCATTTTGTCAAGAACAATTTGATTACTTTATTTATTTAATCCCCAACAGCAAATTGTATCATTTCATCTTAATTAGCATGTCACCACTGGGAAAATGTACAATACCTAGAGCTAAAAACATTAGCAAATTATCTAAAAGCACCGAAATTTACCACTTTTTTACTATCTCAAGTTACTTCTTTATTATTCTGTAACTGTGTATTTGATTAGACTAACAGAGTATCAGTTCTAATGCAAGTAGCTTGGAATAATTTTTGTTTTGTGGAGTCTCTTTAAATAAATTTTAAAAATATATGAGATACAATTTTTAAGCCTGTTCATTTTTTTTTTCATTTGAGAGATTTACTTTTGGATGTTTGTGTACCGTAAGGACAAGTCACCTTATAGTAAATTGTTCCTTTTATGTGTGTATAAGTTTGTCTGCACATGCACACACACATGAATCAGGAATCAATAACTAAGCCATCAAAATAGTCGAAAAGAGGATGTTTGTTTTAGCTCTGAGTATGATGTTTTACTTAAATTGCTTTTGTCATGTGTATAGAGTATATATTCTTTGTATATAACTTGACTATCTTCTTTATCTAATTTGTTACGCTTTTGTGAAAACAGACAAAATATTAACAGTTTGCTGACAGTTTATTTAAGGTATTGTTTTAAAGTCTAGTTCAAAACAGGTATTTACATACAGCATCTGTATAACATGTATGTTCAAAAGAATAAAAATACTTTCTGTTTTGAATGCCCACACATAATTTAGTAGTTTGCTACTTGTGAACTCTCAACAGACTTTCACACCATGTGAAAGGATTAAAGTAGGCTGTATGAGGAAGCTGTTGTTGCTGCAAAGAATGACCTTTTATAGTGTTCAGTGCAGAAAAATAACATGACCCAGAAAGTTTATATCTTGCTCCCTCTCAGTTGTTCTGACACATGCTCAGGCAAAAACCAGAGAACAGGGAAGAATGAAGAAAATCACACCTTGCAGCATAATATATCTGAGTCCCTCTCAGACTATTAGGAGAAATTATTCGCATCAAAATGACATATCTAAGATCCTTAATTTAGATTCAAATCTAAAAAAAAAAATCTTAAATGCTAATTTTTGATTATTTAGATTTTAATTATAGAGACTCTAGAGAGCCTCAGCTGATTTCAGTTACTGCAGCAATACATAAAAAGTACAGATACATTTCAGCATTTGAGTAAGTTACTATCTCAAGCTGAGCAAAAATCCATGTCATTCTTGAAGGACTGCTGCAATACATAATTTGAAAAAATAGTTACAGCATTCTGTTCTCTGAAGAAGTTTGGAATATTTAAAAATCAGTCATCCAGGGAAGAAATTTAAAATAAAAGAAATACAGGAAGAAGTAAATGTCAACAAGGAGAATAAAAATATCCACAATTGCAAAGAAAACCCCAAAAGGTGAACATCTTTCCTGAAGATTAAAGAAATTTCTTCAGTAATGAAAACAGAATCATTTTCCCTTATGATCCCAAAAATGTCTTCTTAACTAACAATGAACACTTTACTCTTCTCACATCACAAACTTGCTTAGCTGCAGAAAAAGTAAATGTGTTGATTTTCCTGAGCCTGATGAGATTGGACTGAGAAGTGTGAGAATTGAGATGTTTTTATGGAAGCTGCCTGTCATGAGTGCTAGGTCTGCAAGAAGGAAGGAGCCTGGAGAAGGCTTGGTCATTGTTCTCATGAAAAGGAGGATGGTACAGGAAAGAATGGCTAGAGACATGTAATGGGAAATGAGAATTTCTCTCAAGGCTGCAGAGGAATCTCTAACACCCAAAACCTCTCCTGCCCTCCTCCCGCTGTGCCCTGGGGGCTCGCAGGGCAGTTTCTGCCCCGGTTCCCTCCCTCAGCCCTGGCTGCCGGGCAGCGTTTTGCCCTCCCTTGCCCAGGCTCTCCCCGGGGCTCAGGGGCTCAGCCCTGCCCGCCGCTGGGGCCGCTGCAGCCGCTGCCACCGGCGGGGTCCAATGTAGTGCAACCCCTGCAGCCCTCCCTGCTGCCACCGGCACCTTGATGTGTAACCCCAGAACAGTGACAAACCCTATGCCAAGTCTTATAGACAGTTATAATAAAAAATATAAAACCAAAACAGCAATAGTCTTTGGAAGCTGCTAAAAAGGGAAGAAATTTATAATAATAATAAACACTGGTGCGTAGATCACTGCAGGAACTTTAGGAATTGTCAGAAGTACCTAATGTAGAACACTGAAGTTAGAAGGCTGAAGCAGACATTGAAGACAATGGAACATGATGTTATATTACTTTATGACAGCAGCTATGTCATCAGTTCAGTCTGTTGACTGTTCCTCGTTTTTAGGGTTTTCAAAATTCACAAATTTCAGCAGTATTCAAGGCATTAAAACACTGGTGTTCATAACTTCTCCAATGGCCTAGTCCATAAAGACACTTAGCAATAGGGAAATGACAGACGAGTACCAACACCCTGATGTAGGATCTCCAATGCAATGTGGGAATTTTTCCGTATTTTTTTCTCCAGGATTCCAGGGAGAAGTCCCTAAAGTGATCTACACCAGACTAAGAGAGTTAAGTAGTTGTTGTCCCTGTACCAGTTACCTTTGTCTAAAGAGGTTTTGAGTCAGGATGTTCTGATACCACATGCTGGTTTGCACACAGTTTTCTAACTTTTCCTGTTTTTAATTGAAAAAATCTTTGTATTATAACAGTAAGTATGCTGTGCTTACTGTAGATATAAATGTATTTCAGAGGTCCCTTAGCGGGATGAAAAAATTTGACTTAGAATATTAGATTTGAAAACATGTGATACAAGTTAGAGATAGATTTATGGCTAAAGGAGAGTAAGTGTAAACAGCATATGAAAAAACTATTTACAGACCTTGTAATACAATGTGTGTATTTAAAAAGCAAAAAGACTTTCCAAATCTTTATTCTGCTGAAAAGACTTTAATTTGCTTTCTGAATATTTATTACAATATGCTTGTTTGGAAAATAGAAACCATTTCAAATCCAGCATTTTAATTTTTCCTTAAGCAAAGCACACATATAATTATTCTGTTTGTGGGGATTTTTTTAAAGAAATGCTAAAAAAAAAATCTTATCAATAATAATCATAATATTACATTTTTGTTGTAATGGTCCAGCTTGGTAAATTGAAAGACACCATGTCTGAAAATTCAGTCCTGTCCAAGGGGAAATTTTGTACTTCAATCTTTATGTATTCAGAAAAGACTTCAAATTCATCATTTTCTGATTAACTGCTGGAATTTATTTTAGCATTTTTCTTAAATTGTAGCTAATTTTGTCAAAGGTGCTCAAGAAAGATAAATACTCCTTGAGGTTTGGAGTTCACACTTTGCGTGCATGGGGTCTTTAGAAATTCCTGACTTTAGATATTACATAATTTTGACTGTAGATATCAAATGAGTCCTGGAGAGGTCTTGAAAAACAAAATCTTCACAGTCATCATAAAGCTCCATAGTTTAGAAAGGAAATTGTGGCTGTTTTCTTGGGAAAAGAGGGCATTAACTGATTGAAGGAAATTTTTGCAAGGAACAGTGAAAATGGCATTTCTGTGAGTGCTACACAAGGAGTCCATTCATACAACCATTTCAAGTCAGCAATCGTGGTAAATCAATACTCAGTTTGAAAGAGCTGGGAAAAGGAGAGGGAGTAGTCAAATGACATCTACAGAGCCGGGAATATTAAGTTTACTCTGCAGCTGTAATTCCAGAGGGAATTTATTATGAGAAAAAGCAGTAATTATTAGAACGGCTTTGTACAGCGTGGGATCACTTTGAATGAAAAAGTGATTATGTTAGCAGAAAAAACACACTGAATTTCACAGCACAATGTAAGCTGTCAGGTTTCTGTTATTTATTTATTTGGTTTGTTATTTAAAATTACGTGATTTGCACTCATTTCTAAGAATAATTTAGTATATTTTATTACATTTAGCTTTTGCTGTGTTTTAGTAATGTAAATACAATAAATGCAGGTTTTGCCTCATTTGATTTATAGATTTCTGTTTTCAATTTCTTTCGTCTCAAGTGAATCAAAAAAGAAAAAATCTTCACTTAGATTTCAAGTACTGTGCAAATTGGTTTTTTGACTAGTCAGGGACTTCACCTTGTGGTCTCTGCCACTGTGCTTTCTCAGTCACTTATCCATTTGCTTTTACTGTACAAAACAATGTTTTAACAATTGTGGTGGGTCTGGCTGAGCCAGAATTTGTTTCCCTGTAGGAGCCCTCCCAGTGCTCTGCATTGGTGTCGATAACACACCCGTATTTTGGCTACCACTGAGCGCAGCACTCACTGTTCAGTCAAGGACAAGATCCTGGCAGGGGACACAAGAAGCTCAGCTGAGCCACACTGACCAAGGGGATATTCCATACCGTATGACGTCAACCCAGATATAAAAGCTGGGGCAAGAAGCAGGAAGGGGAGGCACTCATTGTCTCTGATGGCTGCCTGCTAACATCCGACACACGCGTAGGTGCCCTGCTTCCCAGACACATGGCCCACCATCACTGCACATGGGAAGTAGAGATTAGTTGCTGCTTCTGCTTTGCACGCACGCACCCTGCTTTTGCTTTTTGTATAAATGTAAACTGCCTTATCACAACCCACGATTTGCACTGGTTTTTTTGTTTCCACCCTTATTCTCTCCCCTGTCCAACTGGGAAGGGGAGTGATAGAGCAGCTGGGTGGGCACCTGGCATTCAGCCACAGTGAACCTACTGCAACAATACACATACTCACATGAAATCTCTAGAATTCGTCTTGCACATGTAAAAATGTACAGACAAAAGAGCAAGTAGAGTCAAGAAATTAGTCTATAGATGTATGTTCACTTGAATAAAAGTCTTACTTACAGTAAATGGTGCAAAGGGTGAGTGAAATTTTCAGAAGAATGTAAGAATTTCACTTTTTTTTTTTTTCCTCTGTGAGTTTTAAGGTACCCATACAACTCCTGCTGTATTTTCAGGATGTGCTGAGGACTAAGTACCTGAAAATCAGCTGTTGAAAATTAAGGATACTTTATTACTTTTCCTTTTTAAAACAATCCTAGCTGCAATTTTTAATAGGCAAATTCTGTTGTTGCTTTGGCATTAGAAATGTATGACTCATAGGGTAGGCATAAAGCATCATTACTTTGCATCCTCATGAATGGAATTATGTACTATTTTTTCACTAAAATTAAGAGTGAGAATGAGCATGGTCCACAAAATTATTACCTTAATGGAGTAACAAACATACCACCCTTGCATCAGGACCTCTTCACAGATGTTAGAAAGCTGAATAGGCAAGAAGTGAGAAAAGTTATGATTTACTTCCATTTAACAGGTCCCTAAGAATACTGAGGATAGATTTGACCAATGAACCAGCCTGAAGGCTGATGGATTTCTTCTTTCTTGAGGCAGATTCTGGAAGTTATTGCACTATTTACAACCTTACCCATGAGTCCTGGAGTCATGTCCAGGAAAAGTTAAGTTGCTTTGATATAACTTGGACCTGGAGAATATTTATGGACAATTACTTATTTCTTAATTACATTTTAGATCCTTAAAATAATATTAATATTTTTTCCATTTTTTCCCCCTAAAACTTAACAGCACAAACCATTCGCAGAGTGAATTAGGAACTGATATTTTTGTCTTCTCTTTTTCTCTTGCTATAAAAAAAGATATAATGTTTTCCATTCTTCTTGCTTACTACAATTAATCTGATCACACCAGTTCCACTTCAGTTAATGAATGAAGTTGGACAACAGATCAATGTATAGAATAGCCATCAATATTGAACATAAATATTACAAATAAGAGAAACTAATAGATACAGGAGTAAAGACAGTTTCTTTGATAATTAAGAATGACAACTATAATAATTGTGCATAAAATCAAAATTGAAAATGTAAATCTCTAGATATTAGTAATTTATTAACTCGTATATTCAAAAATAGTAAAAAATGTCTGTAATAAACATTGAACTTACATGTGAAAAATACTTTGTGTGAAGATTGTGCCTGTCTCTGAGTTAAGGACAAATCCACTGATTATCTTCCCATTCTACCAAGGAAAAAAGCTATATTGGTAAGGTTTTAGGTGGTGTGTAGACTACAGGTATGGCTTCTGTGAGAAGCTGCCAGAAGCTTCCCCTGTGTCTGATGGAGCAGTTTTAGCCAGGTCCAAGGTGGACCCACTGCTGGCCAAAGACAAGATCATCAGTGATGGAGGTAGCACCTCTGGGATAACAGATTTAAGAGGGGAAAAATGTTATTGCACAGAAGAAAGTTGCAGCCAAGGAAGAGAGAAGTGAGAATATGTGAGAAACAACTTTTTCAGGTGCCAAGGTCATTGCAGAAGGAGTGGGAGGACGGGATCCACGTGTTGGAACTGAGATTTTCCTGAAGCCTGTGGTGAAGACTGTGGCGAAGAAGGCTGTCTCCCTGTGGCCCATGGAGGTCCATAGTGGAACAGAGATCCACCTGTGGCCCCTGGAGGACCTCATGCTGGATCAGGTGGAGGCCTGAAGGAGGTTGTGACCCCATGGGAAGCCTGCTCTGGAGCAGGTTCCTAGCAGGATCGGTGTCCTTGCACAGAAGGGAGTCCGCACTGGAGCAGGTTTTCTGGCAGGACTTTTGACCCTCCCTTGGGGATCTGTTTTGGAGAAGTGTGTTCCTGCAGGGCTGCATCCTGTGGAAGGTACCCATGATGGAGCAGCTCCTGAAGAACTGTAGCCTGTAGGAAGGACTCTTGTTGGAGAAGTTCATGGAAGAGTGTCTTCAATTGGAAGGACTCCATGCTGGAGCATGGGAGGAAGTCCCTTCTCTGTTGAGAAAGAAGCAGTGAAAACAGTATGTGGTGAACTTAGCATAACCCCCATTCCCACTGCTGTAGGGTGGAAAGAAGTGTAGAATCAGGAATAAAGTTAAGTCCAGGAAGAAGGAAGCAGTGGAGGGAAGACATTTTTAAGATTTCATTTTGCTTCTCATTACCTTACTCTGATTTGATTGATAATAAATGCAATTAATTTCCTTATGCTGAGCTTGTTTTGCCTGTGATGGTATTCAGGGAGTGATCTCTCCTAGTGGCTCAGCCCAGGAACCTTTCACTCTATTTTCTTTCCTCTGTCCAGTTGAGGAGGGGAGTGACAGAATTACTTTGGTGGCCCCCGTGTAGTCCAGTCAAGGTCAAACCACCACAAGAGGCTTGAAACCAGGAGATATTTTCTTACCAATGAGTATTTTCCCCCAAATGACAGTGATTAGTTGCAAAAATATCCCTAAAAAAAACAACAACAAAAGAAACAAAAAACAAACAAAACAAAAAATCCAAAGAAAATCAATCAAACAAACATAAAAAGCCAGGTCATGAAGCACCTTAATAAAGGATTAGGAAAAAAACTCCAACTTTTAGCACACAAAATATGATTACAGTTGAACAGGAAGCAGACAAATAATCTGATGTATGGATATCTTCTGCTTTCAAAATAGTAGTGGCCAAGAAGTAGTGTCCAGTAGATGATAAAGCGAAGAAGAAAGGTGAGCAAAATATGCTACAGATGCTCCTATTTGCACATCCACCTCCTTTCCTTTTTACAGGTATACCTTTTGCAGCCTACAACAGCAGACATACAAAAAAAAAAAATTAAAAAAAATAAGAGTGAGGTGACGTCAGAGTTTTCATTTACTTGAGGTGACATATATGAAATCCTTCATACAACTTCCCGTTGGAAATAAACCCAAGTATCATAGTCTCATGTATAGAGCTAAAAGCTGGGTTTAGGCAAAAGAATGCCTAAAGAAAGGAAATATCCTAGAAGAATGTAAACACAAATATTCCAGCCATGTTGGAGTGCCTGAAAATGCAAAGACTGTATTTTCACATTGCCATGAAACCTGAGCTTGAGCTGAGTCCATCACATCTGCCTCTATGCATCTGTGACTTGCACTTTTATTTGAATTTCTCCAAGCAGGGGAACTTGAGGACACAGGAAACTTATATTCTGTTTATAAAACTTTGAGTGCAATCAACTTAAATGATTTTATTATGTGATGTTCAAACAAAATTAAACACAAATACTGAAACAGTATACACATAATCTCTTCCTGAGTCAGAATGGTACCTCCTGAGACATTTGCAAGCTGTGCAGTATTCCTATAGGTCATATTTCTGGGATGCTGTCTATTAAGCTTGCCCCAAAGATGTGGCACATATGGAGATATAACTCTCAAAAGTCAGTATCTGCAGAAAACAACAGTATTTCCCACAACAGTTGAATCATTTGTCATTCTTTTTAAAGAAATATTCCTGAAGATATTTTTTCAGTTTTGTGTTTTAACTAACAACAACAACAAAAAAAAAAAATTAAAAAAAAAGCCTGAACAAAAATCTCCTGCAAAAAACGGAGGTCAAGAAGAAAGTCCTACTTGCCAGAACTTAAATACTGAATTTCTAAGGAGGCTTAAATATTAGGTAGGAGAGGGTAATTGGATCCACAGCTTGAGGGATTTTTATACTTTCAAACCTTTCTTAGACATCAATCAGAATTTTAGGAAGTCTCTAACAGTTTTATCCTCATCTTGCTATCAGACCTACTTCCTCTTCTTCAGCTACAGCTTCTTCACCTTAAGCTGAAGTTCTCATTTCCATTTTGATGCTTAAAAATTCAATGCCTTAGTTTCATCTACCCTCTATCCCATAGGAAGTATTTCCTATTTATTGATTTTGTAAGTTATTTCAATATATCTTATTGTCTTTTATGTCTTCTTTATGAATTGCCTCTGCTTGAGTCATCAACTTCTCCTTTTGCTTTCTAATGTTCATCTTTCATTGAGATGCACCTGTTATGTTCAGCTAGTATACCCAGCTCAGGAAACACTCGGAAAATGTTCAGTTAAAGAGAAGTTTTTAATGTACCTGGGTGTCATGACTTAACCCTAATAGACAACCAAGTCCCACACAGTGTCTCACTTACTCCCCCTGCAGCAGGATGGGGATAGAGAATCGGAAGGGTAAAAGTGGGAAAGCTTGTGGGTTGAGATAAAGAGATTTTAATAGGGTAAGCAAAAGCTGCACACACAAGTAAAGCAAAACAATTAATTCATCACTTCCCATTGGCAGGCTGGCATTTGGCTGTCTCTAGGAAAGCAGGGGTCCATCGTGCCTAACAGTGACTTGGGAAGACAAAAAAACACGAAAAACTTTTTATGCCACTTCCTCTTTCCACCCACCTCTTGCTCCTTCTTTCCCCAGCTTGTATTCTGGAGATATGGCAATATGGATTATTCCCACACTTACCTACCTTACATCTCACTGACTTAACAGAAACAGTTTCTATAAACAGATAATAATCTGTGTGGAGTACATTGGAAACATTGTAAGACATTTTGCACAATAATAGTGATACCTTAAACTGTTTACTGGGGCATGAGGAAGCTATTTGCTCTGTGTGTCTGTGCTTCTGTGTTTGTTGTCTGGATGGCAACATAACTGTTCTCAGGGTGAGAGTACAGACACACTCAGTGACGACATGTTTCTCTAGCTATAGCCAGTAAATATCCAAGACACCTGGTTTCAAGATGTGGCAAATTAATTGAACAATCTGTTGGCAGCTCTCTTTATGCAAGCAAAACACCCCTACTCATTTGTTCTATCTCAATCTAAAAGCACTTTGGGGTGTAAAATCTGCCATTAGTGTTTCTCTCTTCCTTTCAAAAAATTATATCTTTAATTAGAAGAAAAAGTGAGTAATATATTGTGGTTTGCATTAGTCTTCAATATTGATGTGTCATTTAATAGTCATAAATAAAAGATGCAAATAAAAGCTTTTAGATTTCAAAAACCTATTGAAACTCTTGCACTTTAAGAACATGACATTTCCCTAACTTTTAGCCTTGACAGGCTTTCAAGGCACTTTCAGTTTTCTAACCAGCATAAAAGAGTATTTCAGTGGCCAAATTTGACAGCCAAGGCCTCAGCTGCTCTTAAACAACTCAGCTGCACTAAAGCTGTTATTTCACTGTATTTACTGATGCTAGGGGAAAAAAAAAAAGGAAAAAAAAAAAAGAAAAAAAAAATCCTTTTCCAGCCAGATTGTTCATTATCTCTATGGGCTCATATAGAGGAAATAAGTTTAAACTGAAGTTAAATACATGTCCAAGAGAAGAAAATAAAATCTTTCCCACACAGTGCACTGTAGATGATATTGTTCTTAATTTGGGGCTAAAGGGTTCAGCAGATTGTTTAAATTACAGTATCCTTGAATAGAAAGTTGCTAGCTCCTGAGTGTCACTCTGGAAGCTGAGTTGTAGCAGTAGGGGAAGCATGGAGAGTGGCTTTTGGATTTGTTTCCTTATTTTGATGTGCATATCTAAGGACACCTCTCAGAGATGTGATGTTATGTTTGTTATGTTACGTTATGTTATGGTATGTTTGATTTGTTATGTTATGTTATGTTATGTTATGTTATGTTATGTTATGTTATGTTATGTTATGTTATGTTATGTTATGTTATGTTATGTTATGTTATAACTCTTAGCACCTGTTAGGAACAGAGATAACTCCACTTGTTCTCTGATCCTTCTGTTCCTGTCTAGCCAGGTACAAAAAAATAGATTAGAAATTAAAGCTTGAATGATTGCATTATTACTCACCTCTGTGCTAATCAAAAGATGAAATAAATGGCTAATGTTTTTATATTTGACCGCATATGGAGAAAGATATCAAACACATTCTGTTTGTCTTTCTGTCTTCTTTCACTGTCATCATTGTGGCATGAATGTCAAATGTCAGTGTGCTTCACTTCAGTAAACACAGATTGCAGTGGTTAAAATTTTAATACTATGTGCAGGTGTCAGTATTTTACAGGTGACTGCTGCTGCATCATCATTATTGAATCCAAGCAGAATTATTTTCCCACTCTGATAATTAAGTTCTTAATGAGTTCATGGCCAGCAAAAACAAATGGCTGATATGGAGCATGAGATAGAAAATGACCATTGAGCCTTCCTGTTACAACATTTCATGTCTGAAACTTTAAATTAGTGAAATTAATACTGAGTGCAGTTTGAACAGAAGTAGAACAGTTCATTATGATACTCACTATGGGATGAATTTTGAAAGCAAGCCAGATCTATTTGAGCTTGAGCAAGCAGTGAACAAAATGGCACATCATTTACCTTGCCCACAAAATCCCCAGAAAATAGCAGTTTTCAATTGCCTTCAAATGGTTTTGCATCAAGCAAAGTGCACCAAACAAAGACAGTATAGATAGTGTTGTATTTTTCTTTTATTAAAGCTGAAGGACTACTTGCATGACTTATTATGTCAATCATAACCTAATAATAAATGAAGTTATCTGAACAAATCTTATGTTATGCAGAAAATTATAGAAATTCTTGAATACTTTATTACTATTTTTGCATATGTATGTCCTACTGACATGTTTAGAAAAGTTGCAGGGTTTTTTTTTTAATTTTGCTCAAATGGTACTACAATTTTGGGAATAGTAGATAGACTATCTAACAGAAAAAGGTCTATGCTTTTGCTGTTTGCATCTCTTCAAATATAGATAGAGTTGTGAAAGCTATTCAATAGTACTTTTTGTGATGAGTATCTAAATATCTAGTCTAAGAATAAAAAAAGAGGAAAATAAATAAAATGCTTCCCATCCATGGATGCTGAAAATGGAAGGTATCAGCTGAATGGTGCCTGATGGTGCCTGATGAGATTCATCCCAGAGTTCTGAAGGAACAAATGTTTTGGCAGATCCCTGTCAGTCATCTCCCAAAGGTCTTGGAGTCTGGGGAGATCCCTGCTGACTAGAAGCTTGACAGTGTTATTCCAGCCTACAAAGAGAGTGTGAGGGAAGACCCAGGAAATTGTGAAGCTGTTAATTTAACCCGAATTTCTGCAAAAAATTGTACAAAAGGTTATGAGCCAATAAAGGGAAAGTCCTGTGTAACTAATTTGATATCCTTCTATTATAGAGTTACCCACCTAGTGGATGAAGGGAAGGCAGTAGTTTTTTGCATGAATATTAGTAAGGTTTTTGATTCTAACAGCATCCTGCTATGGGTGCATGGTGCACTGGGTGAAGAACTGGCTGAAGTGCAGAGCTCAAATTGCTGAACGGAATGGGGTTTCATCTGGCTGGTGACTGGTGACAAACAATGTTCCTCAGGGTTCAGTTCCAAGGGCAGTCCTGTTCAATCTATTTATCAATGATCTGGACACAGGTGTTGAATGTACCACTAGCAAGTTTTCTAATGATCCCAAACTGGGAGGCGTTGTTGACTCTCTTGAGGGAAGGAAGCCTTGCAGAGGGATCTGGATAGATTGGAGCACCAAGCAATGATTAATGGGATGAAATTTAACAAGTCCGAATGCCAGATTCTGCACCTAGGATGGAGTAATGCTGGGCACAAGAATAAATGAGGAGAGGAGTGGCTGGAGAGCAGCCCTGCAGAAAGGGATCTGAGAGTGCTGGTCAGCAGCAGTTCAGTGTCAGTCAGCAGTATGCCCTGGCAGCCCAGAGGGCAAACCCCATCCTGGGGCGCATCAAACACAGCATCACCAGCTGGTCAAAAGAGCAGCTCATCCTGCTGTATTCAGTGTTGTTGTGGCCTCACCTTGAGTACTGTGTGCAGTTCTGGGCACCACAATTTATAAAGGGTGTGTAGGTCCTTGAGAGCATCCAAAGGAGGGCCACAAAGCTAGTGGAAGGGCTAGAAGGAATGTCCTGTGAAAACCAGCTGAAGGCTTTGGTCTTCTGTAGTATGGAGAGAAGGATGGTTCAAGGCTGTACCAGGAGAGGTTTAGAGTGGACATTAGGAAACATTTTTTTACCAAGAGAGTGGTCAAACACTGGAACAGGCTTCTTGGAGAGATGTCCAATGCCCTTAATCTATTTTATTTTTTGGTCAGGATTGAAGTGGTCAGGCAGTGTGACTACTAGATCATAGTAGATATCTTCCATCTGAAATTATCCTATTCTATTCTATTCTATTCTATTCTATTCTATTCTATTCTATTCTATTCTATTCTATTCTATTCTATTCTATTCTATTCTATTCTATGTGTGGGGTGAGGACAAGCTCTGTGTTTGATTAGTATCTAACACAGTAGGGTCTTCATCCATGGCTACAAAACCTAGGCACTAACAGAAATAAATCATAGTTCTATGCTTTCATTTCTATGTGAAGATAAAGGAAATTCAAGTCTAAACTCTTTTATTTTCTACGCAATATTTAATAACCTTCAAAAATTCCTTTCAGCTCTTTGCATTTTTTATGAACTGATATACATAGAGTCATTCCAATTGCTGCCTTCCAGTTATGTTATAAAGGTCCATTCATTTAAGCTTTAAAATCCCACATCCACTCTATATACACACATAGATGTAATATCTATAATTTATACTGAAGAATATAAGTACTTGCAAGAGTGACACAGGGCAATCATATACCTTGATAAAGACTATAGCAAAAGTTAAATTTAAATCCTATATTCCTATCCTGAGAAAAAATTTCATGGCCATTAAAAACATTTTAAGTTTAATGAGACAGTGAATAAGTTTTAATAATTTGAAAGTACTTTAATGTACTTCTGAGATCTAAAAGATTTTATAAGTGAATCCCAGATAAAATTTAAAAAAGTAATCTTTACGGAACTATTAAGGTTGAAAATAGTCAAAATAAAATTATTTGTCTGAAAATAACAGAAGATATTGTTGTGTGTTTTATTTCTGTGGATAATGGCCTTACAATATTGAGTACTTTATTTTATGTATGAGATACTACACTGATTAATTAAGTGGGACATATTTGAAAAAGATCCATCATAAGTGAATAAAATACAATCCAGATAGACGGAGGTAGAGGTCGTAGTAAAGTATAAGATTTTCATTAATATTCATTTTGAGATAATTATATTCCTTGTAAATTGAAAAGCCACAACTGAATTCCATCTTCTTTGAAATGTGTGAACTAAACACTCTACCACATAAAAATTCTATGTATTCTCCTAGGATACTTTTTGTCAGANNNNTTTCTGGAATACTTTTAAAACTGTTTCAAACATTTTTATTTAGACTCTTGCACACATCCTTTCAGTTGGATAGCTTCACCATAAGGAGTGCAGCTTGACAGGCCTTAGAGAAAGAGTAAACAATTAAATATCAAAATCTCAGAAAGAACCGACAAAACCTCTGGTGACAGTAAAATATGCATAATAGAATGTTTTGTCCACCCATCCCTCTCTCCCACTCTCCGTTTCCTGGTATAATTGTTCTCTTCATCAGTTTTGAGATGCCAGACTTTATATAAAATGCTCTCTTTTTGGAGGTCCAATATTCAACACTGACCATGCTGCACTGCACCGTTTGGCTAAAAAAAAAAAAATAAAAAATATATTTTTTGTGCTATCTTTAAAAATGTAGAAGATCAGAGACATTTGCACACTGGAAATTGTGTTTGAGTAGCTTATGAAAGAAGCCTTTTAGTTAGTGGAATGAAAAACAGATGCTCAAACAGAAGAGAGAAGCTTACTTCACTATGTGATCCCATTAGCTCTTATCTAGATGAAATAAATAAGGAACGCTCTAAGTTGCTTTATATACTATGAAGTCTGTTCTTTTTCCTTTTGCTATTAAAGGAATTTCAAATAAGATTTTAAATACTTGGACTGTTCTAGAGGAACAAAAATATGAAAGACATGAAGATCATTTTCCCAGATGTTTTTCAGTGACATAAGTAGAAATCATTTGACAAAACAGTTTAAAGTATATTTCAACCATGGATGCTGTGCTAACAACATGTGCTTGTGTGTTCTAAATGCCTGAGTATTTGTAGATGTCAAACAATCTAAGATTTAAGGAATTGATAAAGGGAAAAATATCTGATAGGGACTTAAAATACTAAAACTCTATTGAAATTAGATAAGCCCATGACTTCTTCAGTGTGTGCTTCAGTGCTGGTATGTTACAAAAGATCAGTTATGTAGGTTTATATTCTCCTATGCAGTTGTGAGAAGTGTGATGCTGTCTTCTCTAGTCTGCCTATTAGGAATGTATACATGTTGATGAGATCCTCCTGAGCCTTCCCTTCTCCAGACTAAACAGCACTCTCACTGTCTCCTCATACATCTGGTGTCCCAGTCCCTTAGTGATTTTTGCAGCCTTGCACTGGACCTGTTCCAGTATTTCCAATTTTCTTGTACTGGGGGAGCTCAGAACTGGAAACAGTGCTCCAAGTGTGTGTCAGCTGTGCTGAGCAGTGGGGAAGGATCATCCCCCTCAAACAGCTGACAGTGTTCCTCCCAGTGTAGCCACAATGTCATCCTTCTCTGCAAGGGCACATTCCTTGCTCATGTTCAATTCCGTGTCCAGCAGGACCCTGGATCCTTCTCTGTAAAGGTGATTTCTGGCTGAGTGACACTCCTGTGATTCTGTGCTCCTGAGATGCAGGATTTTGAACTTCTGCTTATTGGACTTCATGATACTCCTGTCAGCTGATTTCTCCAACCTGCAGAGGTCCCTCTGAATGGTGGTGCACCTATCTGGTTTGTTGCCTGTTCCAGATCTGTATCATGTGTTAACTAGCTGAGGATACACTTGATCCCATCATTAAGGAAGACTATAAACCAAAGCAACCTTGCTATCATTCTCTGGGGTTTGCCATTAGTGACTGACGAGCAGTGTGATGTCATGCTACTGATCACAATGCTTTTACACCAGCAGTTCTGACAGTTTTCACTCCACATATATGTTCTGCCATATGGTCTGCAATCCATCAGTTTAGTACTGAAGATGTTATGGGAAACAGTGTTAAAGGCTGTACTACAGTCAGAACACTCAACATCCACTACTCTCCACTCATCCACCAAACCGGTCTTTCATAAGATTATCATGTTCTCTGCTACACTCTTAAATAAGTCTTTTTTTCTATAAATTAGTGCTGCTTTTCTACTCAGATGCACAGACACAAGAGATCTTTTCTTAATTATGTGAACAGACATGAAATCCTTAAAGGTGGCGTGCGTAGTAGAAGTACGCTTTCCCGTAACATAATAGATCCAAGAAAAACAGTTTGCTGGATAGTTCCTGGAAAGGAGAATGTGAGCAGTCCTTGGGCACCATCTGGTTTTGGAAAGGAGCAAAATAAACCATGTAGGCCAGGAAGACAAAACAAAGTGCCTAAAATATCACCCCAAATCAGAAAAGACATACACTTTATCAAAGAAAAGGTATATTCTACAATGAGTTGCCACCAATTTAAAAAAAAAAAAAAAAAATAAAACAAAGCAAACCAAACCTAAAACCAAACCCAAACCAATTAAACCAAAAGAGAAGCTATATCCAGGGAACAGAAACCAAGTCATTGGATATATAAAACCAGACAACAGTACTGTTTATGTGAAAATCAAACAGTGTAGGGTAAAATCCTGCATAAATAGTTATTAGTCAAAGAAGATTTGAAAGCCATTCTATATAAAGATAGTTAAAACTGTTTTGTTAGCCTCATCCACATAAAATGAATATTAGCTCTTTTACTATGGCTGTATAGAAATTTCTGTGCCTTTACAGACTCTTAGATTTTCAGTCCAACATTGCTTTGAGCTTCTTAAAAATCAAAATTAGGTACCTGTTTGACAGAATAAAGAAAATCAATCTTGAGGCATATTTCATAGAAATAGGAGTTTTTATATAGTACTCAGTTTGTTTCCTCACTTGGCACAGATGTAATAATGAGACAGAGAAATGTTAAAAGGGATATAATGAAATTATGTGATGCATAAGAGTTTGATGGGTGATTACTTTCTCATATTAGACCACCATCTCAAAGGATGGCATCAGATTACTATTAGTTCTCTGTTTGAGAATATCTACATATCCACAGGTTGCTGGATTATTCTGGCAAGGTTGGTGAAAGTTTGGCATTTGCTTTGGGTATTTTTTGGTTCAACATATATAAAGTCTTTCAAGTTAACAAGGGCATTTTATGATTTTTTTTTTTTTAAATGGAGATGAGATTTCTCTGTTTCCTTGCAGTTTTCACTGATAATGAAAACATTTGCAATGCAAGTCATTTGCATAATGGCAATAACAATAAAGAATAGCAAAGTAATAAAAATATAATGATCTAATAGAATGGAGTAAACAGTAGTAAAGTTATCTATTCAAAGTTAATAACAGTAACAAGAAAATAAATAATGTATCATAATAATTACAATCTTAAGGCATCTAGACCAAGTCTGTAACAATAACTATGACCATAGTTATAAAGGCACCTGCTATTATAAAAATTCTTATCATATTGCTATATTTGGTTGTAGTTTTGCCATAAATTCTGCTTAGTAGTCTAACTGCATTTATGTGTACTGCACGTGTTAAATCTTACAGTGCTTATCTAAACTTTATTTATAAAAAAGAAAATAAACTGTAAAAGGGAAACTATATGAATATTAAGTATCCCTCAACTTTCACACTTACATCAGTAGAAAAATCTAGACACATGACCTGCCTAACGAATTCCTAATTAATCCCAGTGTCTTGCTGGATTATGAATAAGGTCTGAAGCTTGAGAAGTTTTCTACCTGAAATACAGCTGAAGTGTAAAGAATGTGATCGAACACCATGTGAGAAACTGGATTCGTATCTCACTAGATTGTTTCATAATTGTGTTGGATCAACCATCTTGTCTGTGTGTGTGTTGGGGAAGGGGCCAAGACTGGACCTGCAGTCTCATGGCCATGTTGGGAGGCTCATGGTCTGCAGTCAGCATTGTGGCTCAGGACACACACGGCAGTATTGGGACCCAGGTGCCTGGGCTGTCAATCGAATAGGAGCTGCCTTGGAGTTCACCTACACCCTGCCTTCTGGAGCCTTTGGCTACAGCACACCTCTCTGGGATTGGGAGGACACTGAATGGTCAGTGAACCAGATGTCCTGCCTGGAGGGAATGACCATGGTAGCCAAATCTTATAAAAGGCAGCACAGGGACTCCATCGTGTTTGGCCTTCTGTCTCTGGACTTGCTACCATGTGACCTCTTGTCAGTAACTACTTTTGTCTCCTCTCTTTCTTTACTTCTTTATTTTCTCAGTCTCTCCTTTTGTCCTTTACTCTTTTCTTCCTCTTGTGGGTAACATAAAACTGACTGGGTTGTATTTCACTAGGTTGTGGATTGGTGTTTGCTGAGCGCAAAGGAGGTTCTCTACTCCACAGTGATGCCTGCTGGCTTGTAAAACACTTGGTGNTGTTTGGCCTTCTGTCTCTGGACTTGCTACCATGTGACCTCTTGTCAGTAACTACTTTTGTCTCCTCTCTTTCTTTACTTCTTTATTTTCTCAGTCTCTCCTTTTGTCCTTTACTCTTTTCTTCCTCTTGTGGGTAACATAAAACTGACTGGGTTGTATTTCACTAGGTTGTGGATTGGTGTTTGCTGAGCGCAAAGGAGGTTCTCTACTCCACAGTGATGCCTGCTGGCTTGTAAAACACTTGGTGGGTATAGAGGCAGAGCTCAGAATTCTGGAAGCAAGGAAGCAGGAAAGTCTTTTAGTTATGCTTTTATGGAATCCTCTCCTTGGTTGTATGTTACTCCTGTAAACCTTTTGTCAAAACACCTATTTTCTCACTAAATTAAAATAAGTTCTCTTGGGAAATGCTCGTGGTATGTTCTCTTTACGTGAATTCAAGGTATCAAAGAACTAAGACTCTGCAAAAGTTTGGCGTGGCCAAAACTATTGGAGGTCTAAGTATATTAAAATGCCAAAGCAAGCACGTAGCTTCCAGACTGGAGCATTGCACACCATTTAGGCAGAAAAAAAGTCATTGTTGTCTTTGAGAAATGAAAGAAATTAGTATGGACTTAATATGTCAAAGAGCAGGTGGGAAGATGGCAATTGTACCTAAGTAGTTGAGAGCTGACCATCTGGATGGACCTACAGAAAAAAAAAAATTACAGCAGAGATGAGGAAGAGCTTTGAGAAAAAAACCTGCACTTTGGGTAAAATATTGAGCTTTTTAGCATTTCTTCAGGATGTGGCTGAACTGAAGCAAATGCATGTAAAGTTGGCCCTTATTCTTAGAGCAGACTCATGATCCTGCATGGAGCACAATGCAGACACAAGTAACAATCTTCTAATCTGCAGTAAACTGAATGAGCGGGAAAGGTAAGGCATACTCCTTGAAGGCTTCAGTGTTCACACAGGTAATCAGAGCACTGAGCCATGGACATTTAAGCAAGAGAGGAAGTTTATTTTGGGAACACTACACAGCTGCCAGAACTCACAGCTGGGTGGCAAAAACACACATACCGGCTGCCGGTCTTCAGGGCTATACATATCAAGGGACTTTCTGACCTACACAGTTCTGCTTTCTTGAGCTGCACCCTTTCCCTCCTCCTCTTCCTTCCTTCACATGTGAGTGAAGGAATGCTACTTATCTAGATTGGCAGAGAAATGGTTTCTGAGGGAAACACAAAGAGTGGTTATTCTTGCACATTTTCTCATCATATGTTTCTGTTAGCCACAATAGGTTTCTTGAGCAAAGAGAAGTTTCCAAGTCATTTACCTCCTCAACCATTTCTTATGCAGAGCCTCCTCAACCTTGCCTACAATAACCAGTTCCTTCTCGGTCTCTTCATTTGCGTAACACAGAGGGAAGAAGAAGCTGGAGCGGAAAATGTGGCAAGATGGAAATCCAGGAATGAAACCGATTATCATTGTCGATTTCACCAAACTCTTCATGCCATCGTGGTTTTTCATAAAATGAATAGTTCTTTTAGTGTGTTTATTTCACTTTTCCCACTCCCTTGTTTTAATTAGAACTATGGTTTTATCTTTGCTTTTGTTTGTAAATCATTGTGATGTCTACGTGCCCATTCCAGAAGTTGTTCTTGAATTGCATAGTTTATTGAACTCTCCTGTTTTCTAAAGGTCCTACTTCGATCCACTAAAATTTAGAGAAACGGAAAGTTAAAATATTTAGTTGAAATACAATAGTATATTACACACTTCACAGATCCTACTGAACTGATGCCAAATTAGTCAAAAGTAGTTAGCATAAAGAGACACAATTAAAATCATTACCCATATCAGCAGTCAAATCAATATGGTACCTATGTAATCAGTTACTTCCTCTAAATCTATAAAATTAATTAGTGACAAAATGACGTGTACTTCACTGAAGAGATGCACTGAATGTTTAGAGCAAGTAATTTTAAAACAACCAGAGTGTCCCAGCAGTTATTCTTGTTCAAGACTGTCATGTGTGACATGGACATAAAAGTATTTGGCATGTCTTTTCGTTCAGCTTTCTTCATTTGCAGTGCTCTCTGCTTGTGCTCACCAGTGTCCACTTTTATCTATAATCATTTTTAGCTTTATAAACAGGTCATAGGAATGATGCTTTTCATACATTATTTTTCAAGCATTTTTGAAAGCAAGATTTTTGTCATTTTTCCAGATACTCATTTTCAGTCAATACAAGCAAAATGAAGGTTATATAGCTCTCTAAACTGTAGAAAAAGTTATTTTCACCTGTATCAGGAATAATGTCTGCTGCCAAGAAAACTCTGGGGAAGTAGGAGATATCTGGTGTCTTTGTTTCTGCATCTTCAGTGTTTCCTGTTAAAATTACTTATCCCTACTGCGGAATGCATAGGAACTAAGAGGAAACAAAATCATTTATCTTTCTGATTCATCTGGAGGGATATGTTTTGTCTAGAAACTATAGGCATAAAATAGAGTTTAGAGTGAAAATATTGGGTTTAGGTTGAAAGAGGAAGCCTGAGAAGGCTAATTCCAATGGCCAGCATCTTAACCAGTATGGCAGGAACTGAAGATTCATGCAACATTCATGTAATGCATAGAGTAGTGCCACGTGAACTGGGACCTGAAGTTTGCTACTACTATTCCTACCTGTTGAGGGCTGGTTCAGAGGGAGGCCAGAATGAAGCTAGCACAAGTGAAGTTTGCAGTTTTCCTGTGATAAAGAGCATCTGCATTTTCTTGTGCCCAGCTCCACTGTCAATTCCTTGCTGGTGCAGTCTCTGCCTATAGGCACTGAAATCTGTGGGGAACCTATCCCTCCTGGGCACAGAAGACTGTGGGCAGAGTGGGATATCTGTGGCAGGGGAGATCACTGAAAGGAATTCCAGCAACAATACTAGAGGGAAAACCCAGAGGTAACCTAGAAGGGATCCATGCAATTGGGCTGCACCATAATGACTGATAGAGCAAAACCAGCATTTCCCTCTGATTCCTTGGAGTCACCATGAGACAAGTGATGACCAGAATGTTTAGAGTTAGGAGCCATTCAGCATAGAAGTTCCCAGCAGCTTTTCTTATGTTCTTTGTGACATTGTAATGTGGCAGGCAGTTCTCAGTCATTGCCTGGTCACAGGAAGCAGAGAAAATGGGTAAAACAATCAAAGCATTGCCTTTAGTGAAATCTTTACTTCAAGGAGACCAGCCATAATATTAGTTTCTGTGCTGGGTTCTTGCTTTATTGTCTTGAACCTGTTAATTTAAACAACTGCTAAACAACAAAATATATGTGTAATACTGAGGTCTTATAATAGGTGTGTCTGATTTCTCATGAGTGGTTGTGATATCCTGATAAGAAAAAACATTTACAGGCACCTAGGTAATTCAGGAACATACACTCGATCGTCTTTTCCTTTCTTTGCTCAACTCCCACTAAATATTTTTGAAAATTATGTTCAGTTATACTACAGACAGAAGTGGGATAGAATTAATAAAGAAAAAAGCCAAAAGAAAAGTAAAAAAATAAGATAATATTAAAAAAAAATGAAGTGGCAAGTTTTTAAAATTCTTTGATAAAGAGAATAACTACTGCTTTGTAGAAGTTAATGTAGGATACTAACGGATTATCTTAGGAATTACCCTTCATTTACTGAGAGAATGGATTAAAATTGCAAATGCTCCTGTGTCAAATAGCCTATTTAATAATTTGCCTTCCTTTCTTCACAATGAAAAAGAGACATTTTCTGAGACGATAAAGGCTGGCAAAAAGTTTCATTATACAGAGTGATCTGTGTAGAGGAAATCAGTAGCTCTAAGAAAATAAACAGGCATTTCATTATTTATCTACACCTAGTTTTTGACAGTGCAAAAACATATGCTTTCAATCTCTGTTGTTCATCTTTTCCTGAAGGATAAGTATATGAACTTTAAATCTCGAGTCTGTGTGTGAGAGGACAGTTTAGATTAAACTATGAAGGAAATTAGCAAGTTTATATTAATCATAATTTTTAACAGGACAAAATTCTCAAAGCAGCTTGTGCAATTTTCTGCCTAATTTTTGAATATTACTGAAATTTATTTATCCCAATATATTAAATTAATATGCTTTTCTTGAATTTTGCTCTCTACCTTGTGGGCTGGAATAATTCCACATTTATATAAAGAAATTATCTATCTTTGCATTGGCACTGGATTGCTTTTTTAACAAACTTCCTCTTTAGAACAATTAGAAATCCACATCAGTGGCCTCAGAGAAAAAAGTAACCATTAACCACATAGTTGACATGCTGTGTAATAACAGTGGTGTCTCTCAATGGGGCCATTTCAGAAAGCTCTAGGCTACTTCACCCCTCCTGCATACTAAGCATGTATTCATGAAGACTCAGGCCAAAGAAAGTAGTGTTCTTTAAATTCATATCCTACCTTTCTTCATTGTGATTTTCCCTGCATATTGCTATATGAAGACTCAAATCTGACTTCTTTGCTATGTAGTCCCACAGCAGGTTTGTGTCAACTTCAAGCTAAAAGACATATTGAAGAATTATCTTGATGGAAGGAGGTAGATGTAATTTGAACTGAGAGTAGAAATACTAATAATGACAATTAAATTGCTGCCTCAAAACTGCTTGCCATACATAGACTTTCTGTAAATATTGCTTCCACTCAACCAGTGAATTCAGATTATTTAAGGTCTTGAAGAAGAGTATATTGGGAGACAGAGGATGGACACTGGAACATGAGAGGAAAAGAAGAGAAAACAGATCCTGATTGAATTACAATTAAACATGTTATCCTAGAGAGATTTTGAATCACCTCTCAGATTTCTGTTTCTTTATTTCACTTGTCTTGAACTCATGTAAGTTCTTGGTTGTTTAGCCACTGTTTAGAAACAAATCACTTCATAAGAACAAACCCCAGACAAAATTCTGTCCAGGATTTGCAATATGGAGTAAGTTGATGTATGTGTACTTGCATATAATACACATATAATGATCTACAAATGCTTAGCTCAATTTTTGGTTTGCTTTTAGCATTTCCTTGTATACCAGTAAGAGTATAGGAACAGGAGATGAAAATTTGCTGAGGAGGAAAGCACCAAAAATTCTCACTGACTGTCTTACTCTGGCTAAAAATCTTTCTGCACTGTATAAAACTGTGTAATCTATTCAGTGTGCTCCTCATATTGACTACTTGGAATTTTAAAATTCCAAGACACTGCAGTAGTATAATAAGAAATACCATGAAGGTATCATGGTTGTTCTTTGTAATTTATCCAAATATTTGTAAGTCTGATGCTGATTTAGAGTATGTGCAATTCTCATGGATAGAAGGCCACTACATAGTGTAGATTTTTCCAATAGATAGTAAGGTGATTGATTTTTCACAACCATGTCTCACACTTTGCCCTCAGAGGCTACTAAAGGCTGCAGTGCCATGCTCCTCTTTATCTGAAATTCCATCTGGAATGAAAAATACCAATGTTGCTGTTTGAATTGTGAGTGCTGTTTGAGTGTGTGATGAGAAAAACCCCATCACTTTATATATTTTGAAGGGAACTCTAATTATTAAGTAAGTTTGTTCCAAACATACAGAACAACACGATGTCAATCCCCTACTAAAATCTCCAGTCACTACCACAAAATGAAAATGCTACAGTAAAAGAAAAATCACTGAGACAAGATGAAGTTTACTGATCAGCAACATAGTAGTCATAGATTGCATGATCTAAAAGGTCTTCCGTACTTATTCTTTAAAAATCAATGAATAAAAACTAATTTGTTTTTTGAAAAGTTAACTGTTTTAACCATATCAGTATCAAGGAGTCATCATAAGCAAATTAATGATAGATTCATAATCCTCAAGAGATTAGTCCTTTTTGTTCTCTACTGTATTTTAAAATGAGAGTATTTTGTGTTCTTAAATTGGGACTGTACTGTAATAGTCACATTAGGACTCCTTTCAGACAATCAAAGGGTATCATAAGTTTCTTATCCCTGGACAAATGGACTACTTAGGCATTGAGAGATGAGTTCTCTGAGTTAGAGTTGCAGTCTTACAATAGTTTGAACAGTTTTATTTCCACTAGGTGGAGCATTGTTATCACAGCAGAATTTTTAAGTTAAAAAAAGGCTTTTGAAGTCACGGATGAGAAAAAGGAGATTGAGCTGGAGAATTTGGATCCAGATCTACACACATTTTTGTGATGTGTGTGAAGATTAAAGTATTCAAACTTCTGTATTCCAGCTTGATTGGTTTGCCTCCTTATCTTGGGAATTCTGTCTCCCTAGTCCATGATTATCTTTTCAGGCTTTGACTGAAAAGGTAAATAACTTAAGGTAAAAGACATGGGATTTTTCAACATCCTCAGGAGGGAAAGCAGAGAGGGATGTAGCGATTTCTTTGCACTTGTGACCAGCAACAGGACTTGAGAAAATGGCATGAAGGTGAAGCAGGGGATGTTTACATTACATACCAGGAATAGGTTTTTCACCCAGAGGGAGGTTAAGCACAGGAACAGGCTCCTCAGGGAGGTCGTCACAGCACCAATTCTGACAGAGTTCAAGAAGCATTTGGATGATACTCTCAGCACAAGGTGTGACTCAGGGTGTCCTGCACAAGGCCAGGAGTTGGACTCGATGATCCTGCATATTCAGCATATTCTATGATTCTATGATCAAATCAAGATGGTTACTGTGGTGCAGTTTTCTGTGTTTAAAGGATGGATATAATGTTTTAGGAGACTATATTTAATGAATAGCTTTGTAAAAACAAAATTAATTATATGCATTTTGGGATCTAACAAACTCCGGAGTAAATAAATTCAAAGTTAAAAATTCTCTGCCTTTTTTGAAACCAGAGAAATTGAAACTGGTGAAGGAATAAGAGTACTTGATAGAAGAGCAACCTGCCTGAGGTTTCTCAGTCTAAGATGTGAGCATCAGAGCCTTTCTGGATCACTATCATCTTTAACTGCGCTCAGAAGCACAAAAGTGCCAAGAAAATTGCAAAAATGGGTAACAAAACACTGATGTTATATTCAGTTATAGCAAGAATTGTGTATTGATACTCATGGCTATCATTGTCCTCTTATGTTTTCAAAACTACTCTTAGTTGAATTCCCGGGAATGTGACTGGTAGATCAGATTTTTCTGATGTCTCTGTGATGAAGCTTCATATTCTCAAGAAAGCCTTGTTTAAGTGTGTACCTTTTCCTGCTTTTTCTTAATTGGCTGGTGTTTATTTCATTTTTATCCAAGTGTATAAGGGGTAAAACACTTTGCAGATATGTATAACTCTTTAGATGCATTGAACCTAACCTTTGTCCCACAGGAAGGTACAAAAGGGTCTGCAATATAAAATGAACTGGGCCACACAGGCACTGTCAGTTTGTAATAGTTTAAATCAGGAATGACACCTGCGGCAGAAGAAGAGTCAAGAAGACCTGTTTTGTGTGTGTTTTTGCCTAAGCCATTCTGCATGCCTCAGCTGGAGACAAGGAGGCTGTTATATCTGAACCAGGTCGTGTCTGCTCAGCAAACTAGACAACAAGTTTCTGTTCGCTAATACTGGCCATATGTACGCATACATCTACACTGCAATAAAAATCAGTGAGCAAATATATGTAAATTAGTTTAAAGATAGCTCGTTCAGTTATCAATAGCAGTATGGACCTCAGCCTTGTTTAGCTGTTCAAGAATGAATGCAGAGTCTCTGAGGTGCAACTGAAGGCCTGAAGTGATAGAGCACTGAAGGGTCTTCTCCTTTGACCTTGAAGCTTTCTGATTCCATGTGAAGGTACAATTTACTTTCATATCAATTAGAGTATATTTTTAATGTTTACAGTATTCTAGGTGTTTGGTGTCGATTCCAATGTTAAAACTGAGCATCCTTTTGAAACTGGCTGCATATGGATCTTCTTAGCGTAAAAGAACAGTAATGTAATAGTAAAGTGGACATTAACAGACTGAGGTATTGTAAACTTAAGCAGTAGAGTTTATTAATTACATTTCTCCTACACATTCTTGTGTCCATGGAAATGCTTCAAACATGTCTTAGAACAGTCAACTTACCACTGCACTATGACTCTATGCACAACGCAGCTCCACTAGATTTGTTAGTACTTTAAATATAACTTCTTTAAAGACAGCTACGTTTGATCATCAAATGCTTCACAAGATTATAGATAACAAATTGGAAGTCTTTTTTGAGCTCCATCTAATTTTCTGGGGTATTCATTTCTACAATTTACCTGACAGACTAGCATACCAGAGGGCAAAAATTTTCGAATGGTTTATTTACCTATGGTTTTGTAACTCACTTAAATTGTCCTAAATTGCAGGAAAATATCTATTGTATATCGTGCAAGTAGTAGGTAAAAAAATAATCCAAACTAGATGTAGACTGAATTCAAAATTAATTTTTTGCTAGATGAGAGAAGCTCAATGTGAAGAAGCTTTTCTGCAGCTGTCCACAAAATGAAAAGGTTGAGAATACATAGCACTCCAGAAACTTGTTTTGTTCCACTGGATTTCAAATCAATCATGTTACTAAATCAATAATATAATTTTTCTTTGTGTGAGACCTAATGAATAACACATAGTGAGTTAAGGAAAACACTCCATTTACTGTAGCCAGTGGGTTGCTGTTTGCATAGTGTTTTCCTCATTATCTTATGATAATTAAGAGGCATTTTTTTTAAATGCCATGGAATACAATTAAATCAATAAAATGTTTATGGGCATTGTCAAAAGCATGAAGTACCTTCCTCCTATTGAAAAATAAATGACAAGTTAAAATTTAAGTGTGAAAAACTATTAAAAAATACCCTGCCATTGCCCTCATCAGAGCCATTTCTAAATGTGTCTTAAAATGTTTGAAATCTGTGTGTTATCTGTTACCAAGACAAAGGGACAGACAAGCCATATGTTAATTTATATTGTAAAGATACCACATGAGAAATACGTCAATATATAGTCTAAAAAAGGTTAAGTTCTATCCATTTTTTAATACAGAATAACTAAGCAAGTACAAATTTAACTATGATGTTTAAAGATCAGATGGAGCTGCTGGAAAGGATTAGGTGTTACAGTTTAGGTGTGACCATAACTATCTTTCTTAAAATTCGTGACTCTACAGCTCTCTTAGGTGTTACTGAGTGTTGTGTATGAGACATGCACTATCAGTAGTCGTCTGGTTTTTGGGTTTTTTTTATTGTCCTCTAAGAGTATTGCACTCTAAGAGTAACCTACTTCATCCCAGCTCCATGCTGGAAGGAAAAATTCACTTGTATGTTGTAGAGGGTTGACTTTGGCTGGATGCCAGTTGTCCACCAAGCTGTTCTATCGCTCCCCTCCCAGCTGGACTGGGGAGAGAGAATAAGATGAAAAACGACTTATGGATTGGGATAAGGCAGTTTAGTAAGGCAAAAGTGAAAGTTTGCCTCTGGTCACATCCCAAGAAACAGGGTTTCAGTGCACTCATCAGGCAGCTGTTGGAAACAACAAATGCTTTCCCTTCCTCCTCCTTTCCTTAGCTTTTATATCTGAGCTGATGTCATATGGAATACCCCTTTGGTTAGTTTGGATCATCTGGCCTACTTGTGTCCCCTTCCAGGATCTTGTTCTCGACTAGGGGAGGAGGATACTGTTGCCAAAAGACTGGTGTGTTATCAACACCTTTCTAGCTACCGATGCAAAGCACAGCACTGTGAGGGCTGCTACGGGGAAATGAACTCCACTTCAGCCAGACCCAGTACAATCTCCAACCCGTATTCATATCATTTGTTTCATACTTAGATCCCACATAATTTATATATCTTTTGACTATGCTCCATGCTTCCACATATATATATTAATTTTCCATTTTCATGGGCTTCTTCCACCCCTCCAGATCTTGAGCTCCGGATCTTGGGCTCCCATCCACATCAGAATGTGTACTCAGAATATTAGAAGCAGCACAATTGATTGATGGGCACTGATACCAGCCCAACTGGGGTTATCATCACACTCTCCCTGTTCCTCACAAAATTCAGTCTTCATTGGTGTAGTAGGTTGACCCTGGCTGGATTCCATGGACTCATTAAATCCCTTTCTGCAACAAGGCAGAAAGGAGAGGGGTCATCCACCCACCACCCTCATGGGCAAAAAAACAGACTCAAAGTGAGATAATACCTAAATTTATTACTAACAGGATAAAAGCTAAACTAAATAGTGAGGGGAAAAAAACCGGTCTTAAAACACACACCACACACACACACTTTTTCCCCCACCCCTCCTTCTGTCCATGGGGGATTGTAGTTAGTTGCAGTTGCTGCCACTTGTGATGTGAGTTCCCCCACCCCTTGGGGTCACTCCTCCATAGGGTGCAGTAAAGGTTGAGTCCCTGCACCCCAATGGGCCTCCATGGGTTGCAAGGGCACATCCTGCTTCACCATGGTTTACAGGGGACCACAACTGAGTCCATCCCCTGCTCTGTGGGGTCCCTCCCACAGGAGACAGTCTTTAACAGACTCCTCCAACGTGAATCCACCCTTCGGACAGCAGCTCTTCCATATCTGCTGTCCCGAGGGCCACAGCTCTCACACAGGTAAAACCTGCTCCAGCATGGGTCTGCCTCTCCATGGGTCCACAGGTCTCCTGCTCCAGCATGGGTCTGCCTCTCCATGGGTCCACAGGTCTCCTGCTCCAGCATGGGTTTGCCTTTCCACGGGTCCACAGGTCTCCTTTCAAGCATCCACAGCTCCAGCACCGGCTCCTCCATGGGCTGCAGGAGTTTTAGCTCTGAGTNAAAAAAAAAAAAAAAAAAAAAAATTCAGCTACAGGAACCCAAAACAATTGACCCGCTACTTACTTTCTGCAACATACAGATTACACCATAGATTACTTTCCCCCTAAGGTTAAATCACCTTGAGGCACACACTGGCTCTCCCCATCCTTCCCCATTACCCACCAAGTAAACTCTGTTCCCGGAGCAAAGACAATCCCACAAACGTGTTTGCCTTTTCCCATGAGAGGAGAAATCCACACAGACTTCCCCAGCCATTTCCCATGTGTAGTATGGGGATCTTATCTTCTCCCACAGTTTGTAGGGGTTTTGTTTGGGCAGGACCAGGGCAGTTAGCAGATCCTCTCATGTTGACCAGATCAGTGACTTCAGATAAATTTGCCTCTCAATGCTTCCATATCCCATTATCTAACACTCTTAACACAGTCTTCAGCAGTCCACTATATCTCTCGATCTTTCCAAAGGCTTGTGAGTGATAAGGGGTGTGATTTATCCACTCAATGCCATGTTTCTTTGGCAAGAGTTTATCAGGTTATTTTAAAAATTAATCCTGTTGTCTGATTCAATTCTTTCTGGGGCACCATGTTGCAACAGAATATGCCTCTCAAGGCCTAAAATGGTGCAGTGACCTCATTTACAGGATATGTTTCCAGCCAACCAGTCACCTTCACCATGGTATGTAGCTCCTGCTGTGCTAACAAAATCTGGCCACAGAAACCCAATATATATGTCCAGCTTCTCTCAAAGGGACATGGAAAAGAACAAGCACAAGAGCAAGATCGGAAATGTGTTGCTCCAGTAAATCCTCTCTGGGATACAACAATAACATCAGTATTTCAAAAGACCTTAGAATCTGAGGACTGAGTCATTATTGCCTTTTGTTCACCCGTGGTTTGCACATATTTATTTTTAGCTTGTATTTCCCTTTCTGGTGAGGGGAAAAAAAAAAAAAGTTATTTATTCAAAGTAATGGCCTATTTTTTAAATTCTGGTATTTAATTTCAGAATTTTCATTCTTAAGCCCTTTACATCTGTATTTCCCCTTTTACCTTAATCCTGATCAGGACTGTTTTCTTGAAGTGCTAGAATGATGACTGCTTCACAGAAAAGGGAACTACTTAATTACCTCTGTACCACTGGTCAGAGGTCCCAGCTCACTGACAGGTAATGGAAATGGCTGACAATGAATCTGACATTTTTCCACCAACTGCTTTTGAGGCTAGGTGATGAAAGACATAAAGAAGTCTTTGCATATTTCTGCCCAAAACGAGGGAGCATATCATAGGGCTTTTCTTTGCCTCTCCTCTCCTCTCCTCTCCTCTCCTCTCCTCTCCTCTCCTCTCCAGCATATAGAGTCACACTGAGAAGCACACAAGGTATAGATAAGATCTTTTTTTTTTTTTTTTTTGTAGAGTCAGAGACACAAAACTTGAGTGTTCACTTGGCTCTGGTTGTAGATCAGTAGCGGGCAGCAGTACACATGCCCACTAAGCAGTTGATCCATTACAATGTAGATTTTATTGATGTCTTAAAATGGATGGCTTGCTACATTTATGATAACATTTATTGCAGGACATAGAGATCATCTCACTGGAACAACCCATTTAGTTCATCTTGTCCAGTACTGGTTGACAGTGGCAGTGAATAACTGATGTCTCAGAGCAAGCATAAAAATAAACAAGATGCACTCAGCCAATTGTGCAGCGCCAAAACCTCTGCAGGCGATTAGCTAACACCCTCAAGCATGAAATCTGATTACCTTATTATCATCTTAGCTTGCATAGCCATGGATTCTTAGCAATGCTATTTGTTATCCTCTCCTCTTCAGAATGTAGCTATAGGGTTTTGCCTCAATGAATTCCTGAGGCAACAATTTTCACGAACACATTATGCAAACCTTTTTCCTTCTGATCAGTCTTGTTAAATGATTTTCAAGAGCAGAAACGTGTTCATATCGAAAATGTAATAGCTGATACTTGAATAGACACTTAGTTTAAATACATTTTTAGATGGAAAATTTAGTCAAGTCTTAATTAAAAGTCATAAAATTATAAGTTTTCCTTAGTATTCATGATCTTAAACATAGCAGAATGTGGGGGTTCTTTTTCAAAAGAGAGAAAAAGACCTTTACTCCAAGCCCTAAAAGGAGTAAAAACTTCTGCTGCTTTTAAAATGAATCCTGAGATTCTCATATAGTCACATGGAACTGAGAGCTAAGGGTCTATAATAATGACAAAACAGGATCAGGCTTGCAAAATTCTGCAAGTTGATAACAGTGGGTTTAATAGCTGCATAAAAGGGAGCCCATCCTAAGCTACAATGCCCTTGTCAAACCTAAATATGTTTAGTAGTCCTGAGAAGGTTTGATGGATAAACCACTGACAGGCCTACCAAAGCAAATATGGAAAAACCCTAACAAAATTCACAATCTGAACAGCTATAGTCTCTTGACTTCAATTCATTCCTCCTTCCCTTTGCAAGCAAGCTGGGAGAAAAGATATGCCTTGATGAAGGGCTTATAAGAAACTGAGACTTCTGTGGAGTCAAAATTCCTACATTACCATTGATGAAATTTGCGTATTAGGACTTTAAAGAACATGTTGTCTGCTCTTTAGCCACTTTGTTGGATGACTCACCAATCCCCACTCCAGATCACCCATGGTCTGCTAGGAGTTTGGAATTACTCATGGTTAAGGTGGTTTCTAGACCCTGGTTAGATGCCAGGTGCCCACTGAAGCAGCTATATCCCTCCCCTCCTCATCTGGTCGGGGGATAGAAAATATAACTAAAGGATCATGAGTTTAAAGGCAAGGAGAGATTCAGTCTATTATTTTTATTTTTTTCACATGACAATTCATATGATTTACATAACAGTGAATTACTTCCATAGGCAAAACACACGCAACTCTGGGAAACTTGTATAATTTATTACCAATCAAATAAGCTTTGAGAAAGAAGAGCAAATCTTAAAAAACCTTCCTCCCACCTCTGCCTTCTTCCTGGGTTCCTCTTTACTCCTGACTTTCTTTACATCCTTCCCTTTCAGCAGTGCATAGGGACAGGGAATGGGGATTGTGGTCAGTTCATCACATGTTGCTTCTGCTGCTCCTTCTTCAGGGGGAGGACTTCTCACGTTCTTTCTCTGCTCCACATGGGATCACTCCCAAAGGGGGCAGCCCGCCACAAACTTCTCCAACATGAGTACTTCACATGGGCTGCAGTTCTTAGGGAACTGCTCCAGCGTGGGTCCCTTCCATGGATGGAGTCCCTCAGGAACAGGTGGCTTCAGTGTGGGTCCTGCCTGCAAACCCGATCCGGTGTGGGCTACTCCCTCCATGGGGCCACAGATCCTTCCAGGAGGCTTCTCACAGGGTCAGAAGGGGGCTGCAGGGGGCAACTTGCTTCACCATGGTTTTCACCATGGGCTGCAGGGGAATTTGTGTTGCTCCCTCACCTTCTTCGCTGACCGTGGTGTCTGCAGTGTGGTTTCTCTCACATATTCTCACTCCTCTTTCTGGTTACAATTCTGCAGAAGGTTTGTTTTTGTTGTTGTTGTTGTTGTTTTCCTGTGTTAAATACATCATCCCAGAGCTGCTATCACAATCGCTGATGTGAGCAGACTTGGCCAGCAGCGAGTCCATCTTGGAGCCATCTGGCATCGACTGTGTTGAGGGAAGCTTCTACTAGCTTGTCGCAGAAGCCACCCCTGTAATCTCCTTCCCCCACTGATGCCAAAACCTTGCCATGCAAACCCAATGTAGTTAATTATTGTTCGCACAGGTTTCACACATGCTCTATTCTCTCCTTTAAATGCCAGTGAAACAGCACTTTGCTGTAGACTTGACTGTACTGCATAAATCTGGCATCATTTTCTGCTGTAAAGAAGCAAAGGAGTGTCAGATGTCAGATTACATTTAATGTCATAAAAGGTCCATGCAGAAAAGACAACAGTGAGTTAAGTATCTGGTTATAAAAATGTGACATTTTGTTTCCTTTTCTTTTTTTTTCCACTTTTTGCTTCCCATGCATGTAGTGCTTAGACAGTTTAGAAAATAAGTATGAGAATGAAATAGGAAGGTCTATTCAAATTGCACAGGGAGAAAGGGCATCAGCATGCTGAAATGAAATGTTCCCCTCATTGCACTTTACTTCACAGAAAAAAAGAGAAGTTGACAAGAGCAGTGTTTGTAGTATCCCAGAAATAATGGAGATACTCCCAGATGAGAAGCTGAGGCGTATTAAAGAAAAGGGGAAAATGAACAGTATACATGCCTATTTTATGTTCTGTACATCACTGATTTCAGCAGCACAAATATCATTAAAAAAGACACAGTCTTTTTGCTTATTTTTCTTGCTACTGCTCCCAGGCCCCAGCGTATTTCTTATTAAACAGTTCTGGGTGCTGGAGACTCTTAGACTTTCACCTCTGTATGCTTCTCTCTAGTATACGGAGTCATATGCTCCTTTTCTCAGCTTGCCCCAATGAAAACTGTGCTATCGTCTGCTATCTTCTGCATATACAACTATTTTTACCAGAGTATTGTTTTTATGGGGGTTTTGTGAGGGTTTTTTTTGTTTGTTTTTGTTTTGGTTTGGTTTTTTTAATTTTGTTTGTGGTTGTTTTTTTTGTAGTTCTGAGTCCACACATTACTGGGAAAACATAGCTTTCTAATGTCCATGGAGTGACTCCACTCTATTCTCTTTCATTATTTGCTGTATGTGTATTGTCTTATTTAGTCCCTCTACAGCCTGGCAAGGTAGTACTACATCTGTTGCTACAGTAAAATTCCGTGTTAACATGAGCTTTTTTTTTTTTTTTTTTTTTTTTTTTTTTTTTTTTTTTGCTCTATATCTAAAAAAATTTTCTTTTTTTTTGAACTCTATTGTTTTGCCAGCTACATACATAAAACATTGTCCTTTGGTCTTTGCCACTGTGCCTCATTTTGTAAGTTAATTTTAAATCTTTGCTTGGAATGGTTCTGATACTTTGGGGATAATGGGAAGGGCTATTGCTGGGGTTTGGGTTTTGATGTTTTGTTGGGGGGGGCTAGCCTTTCCAGTAACATACAAATTGGGGCTCCAGATGCCATTAGGATTTTTCCTATTAAAGTCAGACTCTGGTTGCTATGGAGTCACTTGCTGCCTTTCAGTCTGGGGATGTCTGACTTCCTTGGCTACTTCTACCTGTGACATTTGAGTCTCACGCTGATGCCTTTGCTGTCAGCACTGTGACCTGGAGCCCTGTGTCCCAGCTCCTTGGTATTGCTCCTTTCCAGTTTACAGATCCACACCATCTCACTTTGTGGTGTAATGGCTTTATTAAGCAGCACTCAGCTGATTTATGCTGAATAGCTGTTACAAGGGGACCCTGTTTGAAAGAGATGTGCATTTCTTGGGATATGAGATCCTGCATTTTTACACAAGGGATGACTTATATCGAAACAGAAGTTTGTTTTAAAAAATACTGTTTTGGGTTTTTTTTAATGATTTGACTTCAGATGGAACAAATAGACATATAGAAAGGCTATAACACAAAACCCAGAAAAACTAGCGAGAACAAAGAAAGTGATTTGAGAAGAAAATTGAAAGCTTAGTTTTTCAGTTCTGTGACTTTGTTAATTGTCTTAAAGAATGTAAATTCATTTTATTTTTTCTGAGGGACAGATCTCTTTTTAAGAAAATTTACACCATGAATTATTTTCTTTGGTTAATGACTCTTCAATGTTTCAATATATGTCTTACATACCAGATAGTCTCATTTTTCTATTATATTTCATATTTGTGCTGAACGGTTTTCATTTGCTAGCTTGCTACAGTAAATGGAATTCATTAATCTGAGGAAAAAGTAATTATAACAAAGAACATAAAATATCAGATTATTAGGATGATATCTTTCTCTGTCGAGGTGGGTTACTTCAATCCATTCATCATCTCACAGAAACACTAAGTTACTTTAGAAGAAATGTGCCCTGAATTTAAATCCGAGGACATACATAAGAGTATGCCCTGTACTTAAAAAAAAAAGAAGTACTCAAGAATGATATTCACAATGTGCTTGATACATTAAAGGCTGGTTGTTAAATGTCTGAATATTTCACTTCTGTTTTTAAAGTGTGACTCTCACATTGAATCAAACTTCACGAAAGTGAATTACAGGCCTGTCCAGAGTACCAAAATAAAGCACAAATGATGTAAAGATATTCAAGAGATTGTGGTACTAACTGTTTTCAGTGTGAGAAAGTACCTGTATTTCAACCTCTACCTTCCAGTGAATGGGAGCAGACCTACTCTGTAGTCCATGAGTGCTTATGGACTACCTCAGTTCTTTGAATTGTCTGAAAACTGGGCAGTGAAGCCCACTTCACTTTTCCTTCCTTTTCTGAGTGTTATAGAAGGAAACTTTTCAACCTCCTTGCTTTTGTCAACAGTGAGGGCAAAGAGAGAGTACAGTAGTAAAGACAGGCAGATTTGTTTTCCCAGGACCTTTCAACTTGGTGTGCCCAGAGGGAGGTTGAAGGCTTTGCTGGAACACAGTACCTGTGGATATTGCCACTACCACCAGAACAAACACCATTTGCTGTGGATGCCGTTTGCTGTGTTAATGACAGCAGGACACCATCCTACAAGGCAGCAATTGTTCCCTTTGTTACAAATACATCACTGGAACCTCTGTTCATGGCAAACACCTCAGTTGAAAAAAAAAAAAACAACCACAAATTTCTGTAACCTTCTTTTTCTTCTGCTTTGTTTAGATCCTAAATAAATTGCATATATGAGTAAGGTATAAGACTTTTTTTCTTGTACTGGACAGGGTGTCTGTAATGTCATGGACTTCTAACTGCAACAGCAAACCATTTGGTAAAATTTGATAAAAAAATCCCAATAAATTCCCTGAAAATATTTTAATTGAAGTTTTCAGTAAACCATAAAAGTTCTTTAACTTCTGTGAGTTTCAAAAGTAAAAAAAATAAAAGTCTCAGAAACATGCTGCTTGTGAGTTGAATTTAGTATATTTCTATGAATGAATAGTTCTGTATTTTTACATATCTGTACATATTCAAGCATATTTTAAAATTCAGATAGATGCCCTTGAAATGTGTATCCTTGAAATTGTTGCCAAATGTAACAATGCTGAGAGAATGTCTTCAGGAACACTTGACTCATAATATTTTACTGAAAAATCTTGCACTTTTTCTAGAATTGAGGCCTGGTTTTTACAATGAAGTGACTGCAGGAAATAGAGCGTTCTTCTCCAGCTTTTGCCTGGGGTTAATCTAACTTTATACTCCACTTAGAATTAAATCCGTAAAAACGTGTGTATGAAGCAAACCAATGAAGTCATAGTATGAGAATGAAAGTATCTCACTTATAAGAAGATACTCAAAAGAATATGCAGTGCAATGCTAGCAGAGAATCTCTTCTTTATCACAGAATTTGTTTGTTCAGAAATGGATATGCAATGCTATAGGAAACAATGTTACCGTTCCGGCTAACAGGAATCTTGACTATCCAAAGAAAAAGTTGCCATCTTGGAAAAAAAAACCCAAAAAACAAACAACAAAAACTGTATTTGATTTTGAAACTGAAATTCTAAATTTTCATGATATATCAAAGAGAATAGCAAGTATTATTACTCTATCATTAAAACAGTAAATCCAGACTCTTCAGAGTAAATTAAATGATCTAAAACCAAGGGGTTGTGTTGGGGTTTTTTCATTGCAGTTCACATAGTATTAAAAATTCTCAGAAATATACTATGGATTTTTGTTTTGCTAAAATAAAATAATAATAATAATAATAAAAACAAACAAACAAACAAAACCAAAGCCAACTATCTTTAAATTTTTAAAAGGGATTCAGTTTTTGGATTCTTAATCTTAATTGCCTCTGTATTGAAAATAGAACCAGAATGCAGCTGGTGTGATTTTATCTGTAGGCAGTGTTCTGTAATCTTCTATTTTCTGTCCCCAGTTGTCAAGAATCGACAAAAAAATATCAACTGCTTCCAGTGATGGTTCAGCCAGGTGAAAACCAGAGCACAGTCCCTTAGGAAGTCATGAGATTGTGACATTTGTGTCAGCCTAAGTCAGTTACGCCAAGTTTTTTAGAGGATAAACTATTCTGAGAGTCTAAAAAGTTTATGATTTAAAAATGACAGAGTTCCTTGTTTTAATTGGTTTGTGTTCAGCTGAAAGTCCCTGTGTTTCCACAACACTGCATAAAGGCATAGTTCGTGGTTTCCTTCCCTTTTCTTGTTCTATATGACTTAACTTTATCAGACAATACATTTATTGATACCTTAAACTCACCAGGAAGGTCTGAACCCATAGGAAATCCTATCAGCAATGTATGCATAGCAGCATGGCATCACTAGTACATACACCTACACATTGAACAATACTTGAAATGGACTGTTTAAAATATTTTGTTCACGTTCAAATTTAGTAATCCAAAGCAAATTAATTAGTAAGTTTCAATGAGAAAAAATTATTTAAACTTCCATGGAATTCCATAAAAATTTTCATTTATAGAAGTCTTTATTTAGTATTCCTTACCTAAATGCAATTTATTTGTCCAGGTTGTAAGTGTCACCGTACCTATCTGTAAAATAAAAAATAATAAATTGAAAACTGTGATTGAAACTGATATTTTTATGCAACCTATTGAAGAGAGGAGGGAACCTCTGTCTGTCTCTGTCATCAGTTTCTGCTCTGTGCTGGATGGCAGTAAAATTATACTGGTACTCATGATTGAAGGGGAGACAGCTGTCAGGCTGAAGGGACTTTAGGGACAGTCAGGCACAGCGTATCAAAGACTGTGGTCTGTAAATATTCTGTGCACCAGCCGAATCCTTGCCAAAGCGAAGGTCAAGATTCTCCTTCTGTGTAAAAACATAAGCTGTAATAAGCCTCTAGAGAATTTTCTGAGCACAGTGTCTGTCCCAAGTTACTTAGCAAAAGAGGGGTTGTTAATTGTGCTGGAAGATGCTTCATTCCATCAGCTAAAACAAAGAAAAAACCATAGCTGACCACCAAAACTTGACTCACTGCTACATGTAGTACAAACTTGTGTTACTGAAATACATCTTCAAAATTAACAATACAATGTGTTTTATTTTAGTCTTTCTGCCACATATATAATTAAGGGGAAAAATAGAAGAAAGCAAAGATACTGGCTGAGGAAACTTCATTTGTTACTGTGATTGTTTTGAGAACAAGGAGGGGAATAATTTATTTTTTAGCTGAACACTCTGAAAAAAACATAATTTTTCCTTTTAATCTTTTTCTCCTTTATCATTTTGGTGTGATAAATTAGCATGTGACTCATCTGTCAGTTGGGCACAAGGAGTCAAATAACGTCACTGACTTCAATAGTGAACAACTGCTTCCACTTCCACAAACCAGAGCGAGGAAGAATGTCCTTTGAGTGCTTTACGTAATGCATGACTCTTAAATTTGCTCAGGAAAATCCTTTCTGAAATTGCAAAATTATGAAATTAACACCTTATTTCACCTTCCTATTCAAAACCCCATCAAAGGCATAGAAAACTGGAAACATAGATGTATGTACTTAAATAAACTGGCCACGGCTTAGGTGGTTATCCCTATATGTAAAAGACTTGAAATAAAATTTTAGTTCTGTTGTGGTCAGCGGAAAGATAATTGTGTTGTACTGGGTGAATGCCCCAGCGGTGGGCAGGGCTGAGCCCCTGAGCCCCGGGCAAAGCCTGGGCAAGGGAGGGCAAAACGCTGCCCGGCAGCCAGGGCTGAGGGAGGGAACCGGGGCAGAAACTGCCCTGCGAGCCCCCAGGGCACAGCGGGAGGGGAGACCTCTGGGCCACAGACGAACATGCCCTGAGGAAAGCTGCAGCCCATGGAGAGCCCACACTTAGGCAAGCTTATCCTGAAGGACTTCAGTACATGGGAAGGCACCACAGAGGAGCAAGGGAAGAGAATGACATGGAAGGAGCAGTACAGAGGAGCTCTTATGGACTGATTGCAGCCCCCCATTTCCCATCCACCTGTGCCACCCTCGCCTGTTGGTGTTGGGCACCCAGTCAAGATTAACCCAGCACACCATGGAACGAGGGGTTTTTTAAAGTACTCAAGGGTTCTTCCTACCACTGGGTTTGAAGGTATTGTTGCTCCTTGTCCACATCCTACACTAACTCCCAGTCCCACAAGTAGATTTCCACTTGTGATGGACTGAATTGTATTAATGTTTTAAACATTGTCTAAATCATAGAAAGAATTTTGTCCAGCTGCAAGCAGATGCATGTCTGTGGCCACCTAAGCACCCTTCTCCCAAAGCCTCCTGACTGGGATTCGGACTGTGACTGGGAACCGGAGATAAGACTGTTGTCTAATCATTTTAAGTCTGAGGAAGGGTAAACAAGGCTCAGGAAGAATGTCTCTGTGTTAAGAATCAGCCCTAGCTGAGCTCAGTGGGTGGTGAGGGAGAAGGATTTTGGGTGTGTGATGGCAAAATCTCTTCACACCAAAGCAAAGAGTAATCCTGCTCCCCCAGGAAGACCACATTCATGTGGACATTCATGTGAGAGGCAGCTGAGAAGGAGTCATAAATGACCAACGACCCCCAAAACACCCCCTGACTCATTTCTGAGGCCTTCCACCACAAGAGGACTGCACATGATCCAAGTGAGGGAACAAATTCAGAGTCTGTCACGTGAGACTGCAAAGCTCCTTCCTGCCAGGGAAGGTGTCTGGGCATCTCCTGAATGTATATTAATCCATTGAATTCTGTGCTTTGTGGGACCCTCACCACTGAGAAAATCAGAAGAACCAGACTGATGTGTTGCTGCCCGGTTACACAGAATGGTGATACATTTCCTATTTTAATCTCTCTGTCACTTTTTTTCTTTCTTCTCCCTGGCTCTTTTTCCTGTTTCTTTCTGTCTCCCTGTCTCACATTTACCATTAAAGAAACCCCATACTATTGACTTTGGCACTTGGTCTTGTTTGTACCTTAATTTGGGCAGAGGTATTTTTAATAGTTTTAATAACTGGATCATAACACCACTTAAAAAAGGAGTGCATTCAGTCTGTACTGGAGGTTCAAGGCAGTTTAAAAGGATATTGATCTGAATTACAAGATTACATCTTGACCATGGGAGCAAACATGCATTGAAACAGGAGTCCAGATACAACCTTGAATAGCTAAGCATTCTTCTATTCAGCAAAGCATTTTAACACGCTCCCCATCCTAGGCTGGTTCTGGAGTAGTTGACTTCAAGTACAAATATTGATGTTTATCTGGAACATTGTAATATGGAGCTTAATTTTCATATATATATGAAATATATATATAAAAATATATAAAACCCCCCCTTCCCAGTATGTTTAACAAAACCAAGTACACAATAAGATAAAAAATTACAATCAACTCCATTCGTCTGTAAATATTCAAGAACATTTTTTAACAATCATTTGTTATTATCTCCAAACCATTGCCAAATAATTATTGCGCTCAAAGCAGCAAGGAGCATTTGCAACGAAATACTGACAAATATCTTAATTTTAAATCTCTGAAGATCTGATTCATATTAATATGGAAATTAAATATAAAAGGACTAATGCTGGACTATGCAGTCTGTTATCCTGCATTCTAAACACTTCCAGTTTGACAAATATTAAATGTTACATCAGTATTCCAGAGGAGATTGCCTTTAGTTTAGTTCAGAAAGTAATGACCTATTTGCTTAATATATGTATATTAGAGGTATTACTGTTTCAGTAAAACACTGGAAATTGCATCTCTGCTTAAGCAACCCTGAAAATACTCACTCACACCTGGGATATTACTCAGTGTGGAAGGGTCATACAGGTTGCATGGAATTACAACGAAGGGACTACATGTTGCCTATGGTTAGTTGTGTGCCGTTGGACTTGCTTCCTGTAATTCATATTGGATGTGGCTACTCTGAGGGCAGGGATTGCTCTGCAGTATGCTTAAAGTCCTTCTGGTCCCTTCCTTGGCTAAGTGAACTACTTGGCCTCACAATGTTATTACCTGACAAGAATAGCAGTGGTAATTTCCTCCCACCCTAAATCTGGGACGCACCCAGCTACAAGGATGGACTCCCAGTTCTCTTACAGTTATAATTATTTGTAAGTTGGAATAATTATGATAACAGAATTCAAAAATAGAATATCTTTATACAAATCTGTTAAGCTTTCATCAAAGTAGTCAGTCACCTGCGTATTCCTAGGAAACAGACTAATCCAGCCGTCTTGTACTCAATTCTTTGCTAAAAATGTTATGATATCTTGCTAACAGGAAGGTTCTGGTATATACATGGTGCTTGTGTCATATTCACACCATTACCCACAATGTGTACATTGTGCCATGTAAGATCAGAGGTACAACTCAGTCATGCAGATGTAACAGTGGAAATAGTCTGCATGACTGTAGTTGCACACTGTAACGGAGATTTGCTAGAGGCTAGGATGACTTTGTGTGGAAACACTACATCTCTGTAGGGAGCTCCAACCCTTTTTGACAGAAATGGCGCTATATGAAAACCCATAGATGCCACAGGTGAGTGCCAGGTAGTTCATATATTACTATTATGTATCAAATAATAAATCATATTCTGAAGCTCTTTCTGTAGGTAAAGAGGCAGACAATACTTTATTCTCCCTAAAAATATTCAAACTTTCTAAACCCATATCTTCTAGAAAGAACTAGATTTTACTTGGAAATAAAAACTCTGGATAATTTTTTTTTTTTGTTTCAAAAAAAAGAGAAGCAGTGTCATTTGCATTCACAAATTCATGAAGATATACATAATTCACAAGAAAGTGCTTTTAAATGTTCCTCTTTGACTGAAACTCTAAGTGCTCTGTAGAGTCTAAAAATATTCTTTAAAGAAATATCAAGTAGTCATTCAGGCAGGTAGATAATATACACATCTTCATGGCATATGTCATTTTCTGCCTCAAGAAAATCATTCATTCAAGATAGATAGTATATTATAATTCAGGAAATCCTAGTGGAGGAGTCATTATAATTAGCAATCCTGAGCTGCAGACTTGTCAAAAGAATAGTTTTGTGTTCACATAAGTCAAGACAAGTTTTTTTCGTTGTGAGTCATTCTTTTCTCCTCTCTCTTTTCCTCATCTGAAGCCAAAAATTTCCAAGCAGCTTGTCATCAGATGTGTCTAAACTACAAATATCCCTAATGGATGGCATCTGACAAATTCTTTTCAAATATCTTACAGTAAAGGGTAGCTACCTCAAGCAGATGCAGTTTGTTTGATGTTGTTCATCACATTTTCATTGACAACAAATGGCACATACCCAGGATGAATGCATATTATTTATCTCTAACAATCTTGATAATAGAGCATAGTAATATTTATATTGTTGGATGAGATTACATGTAAAGGAAGATTGTTTGACTGGGTAATAGGACATATTAAAATATGCTTGGTCTTCAGAAGTTTGTTTACACTTTTTGAATTCACATATTGTCAACTGAGGCAAAATTTTCTATAGAAAGACTTATATAAGCAATCAAGTCTTAGTGGAAAGAGCTTACTTTCCTAATGGGAAGTCTAATAAGAATTTGAGTTATCTTAATATCTTAAAACCTTTGCAACCAATGTCAATGAATGCTATTAATGAGATTTTCCTGTCTGTTTGCCTGTAGTGACCAGGGAAGGCAAACACCTAGAATACATAGTGGTAGCATTCTATAGTGTTCTTAAAGCTAAATCTGTATCTTGAGAACAGAAGTTTTACTACCTGAGATGGTGTTTTGATGAAGATCTACCAAGACATCTGCCAACAAACTGTTTATAATAGATTGTTTGATCTGAATAATTGATTAGCAGCAGATATTATTTTCTCATCATCCTGTTTGATATTTTTTATATAATGACAAGCTTAACATATTTAAAATTCAAAAATTAGTACTTAAAATCAAAATCTTATATTATTTTCTTAAATGTACCATCAATAAGGGAAGTGAGCATTCTTGTTCTTCTTAAAAGCACGTTCTAAGGACTGGATACTTCAGACATAATCACTCTTTTCCTCTTCCTCTCTTTGTTGTCCTAATCTTTGCTTAGTCAGTCTCTTCATTATTCCTGTTTTGGCTGACACACTCTTCCAATGTGCTATTTCCATCACTTAATTACATTATTAGTAAATAATGTTTCATTAGTAATGGACACAGATTTAAGTTCCAGAATAACACTAGATGTGGATGATGCAGTTGTACATTGTACTTTGACATTTCTTCTGGCTTCAGCCATGACTTCTTATCATGTCAGGTCCATTTGTTGAACTCACATGGTATCCATCTCCAAGATTCCTCCTGATAACCCATATGTGGCAATAAACTCTTAATGACAGAAATTGTCTACAGTCAGTTGTGTCAGTTTTACCACAGGAAATCTAGCATTTATGGTTTTATCCATTGCTACAGTTCTAGCAATAAAAAGATGAGTAATAGTTCCCTAATTCTTCCCCAAAGTGTTGTCCCAACTTGGAAAGGTCTGTTTTGAACTGTATTCTCAAGTTGTTTATTTTTCCCTGCAGAAGAACTCACAATATCAAACTGGAAAAATGTGTTCTGCATACATAGATCCTAGAGGAAGTTGTCTGTTTCCCTAATGTAAAAATCTTGTCAGAGTCTGCATTCCAACATCATTATTACTCTCCATGGTTAAAGCAGTAATTATGATTGATTTACTTTTAACCTTTTTGTCATGACATATATACAAAATAGAATGAGTTCTCCTCTTCCTAAGAAGATTTTAGAAATTCAGTTTACCAAGATTAGTCTTTTGTTGGTCTGCAAGTCACTTGGGAAACAACTTTGATGTGTAATTTATCTCTTTATTATTTTTTGTATCAATCAATAAATAATTTGATGAAGCTTGCTTTGTTCATGAAGATGCACAAATTATTTTGCTATTTTTTTGTTCTTTTGACTCGCAGCTTTTTCTCCTGAAAATCAGCATTTGTATTGGCTCTTTTCTGCATATCTCAGCATCTTCCATTAATATTCTGCTGTGCGTGCTGAGGTCTATATTCATTATTTGACCTACAGCATGTTCTTGTCCTGCTAGTCACCAGGCATCTTTCAAAAATTATGCAAGTGTTTTACCAGCATTATGACAGCTGGTATAAGAAAAGGCCTAAGAGTGATTTCTATAGGATTCAGAATCCATACTATCTCTTTACTCAGAAATGTCTTGTTTGTTTTCCAGTGTTTCACCTAATATTGCTGATGCCTAGAGAAAAAGATAATGCAATTTTTTTCAAATATTCCACCATCTGTTTTCTACACCAACAAATGCATTTCTAAATAGATTCCTGTCTGCTTTGAATGCAACTTTCTTTCCTAAGATATTTACAATTCTTTTTTGAGCTGATGTCTGAAAACATTTTAAGGACATCTGATCATATAGTTTCTGCATGGGAGATGAGAATCATTTCACACTTGTGATGACTCGTTTTAAAATCATGATGTATTTATGTCTCCAGTGAGATCACTGAGTCATCAACAGCATCTGTTGGGAGTAGTTGACCTGTTGATAGAGTGTCAAGGTCTTTCTGGTAATACTCACCAGATTATTCAGTTTTCTCAGATAATTCATGCAAGATTTGAAAGTGTCCTTGATTTTTTTCAAATGCCAACCTATGAAGAAATCATTGTAATTATTCCATTATTAGGCTTCCATTATTAAATTATTAAGATGTTATTGAATATGTTAGATTTTTCATAAAAGTGCTCCTTTGTTTAGGAATTGAGGTGCACCTATTAAAACTTTCTGCTTAAGACCTGTAGTCTGAGGGGTTTTTGTTATGGTCTCTTCTATTACCAGATGTATTTTGATTCTTCAGTCTGAGCCAACAAGCTTCCAAACCTGAGCAAATAAATACATCCATCATCTCTGCATAGTCACATAGAGCATAGGAGACATCGTTTGGATTATATATCAAAATTCAGGCAATCATGGCATGGGTGGGATTCACACAGAGCATCCATAACTTTCTCTAACTTCTCATAAACCTAAACAAAATTTCAAATCTGTGTGGGAAATCCAAAATAGTGAAAAGCTTCCATTAGCATACTCTCTTTGATAACTGAGGTGCCCTTCAAATAGACACATGCTTTGTGAAAATGAGTAATTATAAAAGACTTAATCAAAAAGCACTTAGCAGATGTTATCTCAAGCACTGCTGATACTTTTAAGTGCATCTTCCAAGTGGGTAACATCAGCAATGTAATTATCTTGTAGGCAAGGAGAAAATTTGCTCAATGTTAATCTAAGTGGCTTTTGTACAACTTCAGCACTTACATGTTCTCCAGTGACTGGTTCATAACAGCTGAAAAAGGGCAGGCTTATTTTAGGGAACTGAATAGTGGAACAAATAGAATTTCTTATCAAAGCTTACTAAAAGGGCACCACAAACCAGCAATGGAGAGGCTTCAACCCTTTCTGAGTATTTTACTAGGACAGAAACAATATAGTTGTATTGATAACTCTGCACTTAACTTTTGTCCTATTAGCTAATGTATTTCTGGATGCTGATCTAGTAAAAAGAGACAGAAAAGCAACTTTCTCTACATGAGGCAGCATTCTTTCCTCAGATCTGTCAATTTTATTCCAAGCTGGAGTTGTTTCTGCATAGAAAAATCTGAATATTTCTTGTTGAATGAAAGGTTTGTATGTGTCCCTGTGATAATTCAATGCCATTAACAATGTTCAAGATGTTTGAATGTTCAGAGTGTTCAGAATGTTCTTGAGTGTTCACATTTGGCAAAATATTTTTCATTCTATGATGTTTTTATTCATGTGTTTACAGAATTCTGAGTGAGGAATATTAATATTTATTTTGCCTAGATTGATAAATTGGCCACTTCCTCTGTCCTTATGACAGTTATTTAAAAAAAGCATCTAACTGGACCACTTACATTTATTGAATCTTCTTTTTTTTCAGTATTTAGAGGGAAGGATGCCATGATTCCTTCACTCTTTATACTTAAATGTCACCATTCAACTATAAACCTGCTTTACCTAAAATTTCTTGCATTTCTGCTATTTTTGCTTTTGATAATCTCAACCCCATATTTAGTGCTTTAAGAAAGCTGTCTTGGATAGACAATAAAAACCCTTCATTTTAACAAGTGAATGTGAATGTGAGGCATGCCTATAACCTTCCTTCTAGTTTATGATGTATATTCTTGGTTTTTTTCTTTAATTCACTGACTTTCATATGTTTTTGAACCAACACAAATCCTTCTGTAAGAATTCTTACTTTTTCAAAGTAGCAAAGAGATTATTTCTGAAGAACAGAACCATTTCTTTACAGACAGTGTTTTCCAGAGTGTTCAGAATCTGGATTTTATCATTCTCTTATCTGTTTTTATTTTTATAGCTTCACTGCTGCTACACAAATATGCCTTTGATGAGAAAGAACTTCTTCCCACACAATCTGTTTGCTGTCTAAGTTGTGGAATTCATCTACCTTTTTCTTCTTGATACTGATTTGCTTGTCTTCACCTGCACAAAAAGTATTGCTTTAACTGGGTTCTTGTTCCTTTCCCTTTTTTTTAGGGACTTGCTTTTCTTAGCCAAAAATCTCTTGTTTTAAATCACTTGGAACCTCACTGAATTTCTCTATTCAGCATCATTCATTTGTTGCACTTTTGACAGAAGACTATTCAGAAATTGTTTAATGTAAAATATGCCTTTTGTTTCTGCTGATATCATATCTGCATTATTTCTCCCTTGCTGAAGTTTTTGGTAATGCCAAAACTGGAATATGACTGTGAATCTCAGAAAAGGGTGCTGTGCATTTATGTCCCTGAGTAACATTCATTTGACATATTAATTTTCTGAATTTTCTGAATTTCTGTCAATGTTCATTTCTTTCATGCACATTTGAGAGATGTACACAGGATCTATCTTCACTGTCTAATTTCATAAATGAGATACTTATGCTTCAAATCAATAAAATATTGCATCGATTATAATTTACATTATGCAAGTGAGAGATACTAGCAGTATATAAAAATCTCACTCTTCTGTTGTGACATCAAATTTTAGTTCTCATAAAACAGAAATTATGTTCATACATAGAAATAATCCTGCCTGACTCAGAGTTTACCACCTCAAATGATAGTTGTTATGATCGCTTCATTGCCTATAGCTCTGAGTGAGTTAGAGAGCTAGAAATGGTACAACCATAATGATAGTATATGAACATATCCAGTCCAAAACCATGTTAATAGAAGCAATAACCCTCCCCTTGAACAATTCCTGGGATGAGATTCTCAAATTCAATTTATTTCTCATGGTCTAAAGAAATACAAAAAAGCTGAAAAATCTGCTTATCTGAATCCAAGCAAGTATGGTTTCATTACTTATTGGAAAGAATACAAGCTCATGTAAGGTATTTTCCCCTTTTGCTTGTAACCTGTACAATGAAGGGATATGATTTCAGCATTAAAATAACAGGTTTCTTAATGTTTGATCCAATTACATTTTGTCTTGGAAGAACATTTAGATAATATTGACAACAAACAGATGTTTTCCATGTCCTAATTGATTGGTTTCCACCTTCCAAACATATTACTTTACAGAAACATGATTTTTCTTTGCAGTAAAAATTATAGGAGGTAGAGGTGTTTATATGGTACAAGGGAAAATAGTCACTAAAAGGAGTGTCACTGGCTACCAAGCTGCGTTGTACAATTGCTGCAAAAAAAACCAACTTAGGCCTATTACAGCCATCTGCTGACCCATTCTTAAGCAAGGCTTTTCCTGAAGTTTCCAGAAACCTCTTTTAGTTGCAAAAAACCCCCCCAAAAAACAACAAAACAAAACAAACCCAACAAACAAACAAACAAAACCACACACACACACAAAAAAAAACCCCCAAAACCCAAAAAACCAGCAAAAACCACCAACCAAAACAAAACAAACTTTCAGAATATGTTTGTCACACTGTTTCTTTGAATTTCTTGACTCTGGAAGCCATACAGTGGTTGTTGATGACAGCCTGCCAAAGCTTAAGGCTTTTGCTACCGTAACTAAGAAAAGTAAACCCACAGTGAGAGCTGCCAGGGGCATCAGGCTTCCCTGTGGACAGCAGCAGACACACAGCAGCTCCCTCAGGAGCAAGAGCCACCGCGGTAGCAGTATGATTTTTTTTCTCTCAGGGATCTGGCATTAACATTTTTGCAACTCCTGTTCTGCAGTGTCTGGCCTCCAGCTTGCTCTGATCAATTCCTTCTTTTTTTGCCTGTGTGTAAAGTTAGTACTGAAGTGGATCTGCACATTTCTGGCAGTATAATAGCAAGACAGGCCTTCTTGGTTAAGATAGTGTCAGGCACAAGTCACGAACAATTGGACCATTGGAACATTCACTGTGTAAAGTGGGTGTATATGCCGGGTGATGAACTTCACTTAACTAAGCCACAGAGATAGTTTTCACTTGGCAAATTTCTCATGGCTGACCTTCCAAATTAAAAGAGGTCATGGGCAGTTGTTAGGGCTAATGAGATCAAGCATGAAGTAAGTGGGGTTTTTGTTTGTCTCAGGATGTGGCAGCAAAGAGCAATCTGTAGTCAGTTATGTGGCAGAGTACAAGCCCACTCTAACTGAACAGGGGAAGAAATTCCACACAGAAATCTTCAGGGGGTAAGCGTGCACTGCACTATCTATTTTGCACTTAGATCTGACATTAACCCAAGGCTTCCACTGAAATGAATGGAACGTGATATTATGAATTTGGGGACAAAAAAAACAAAAACAAAACAAAAACCAACCAACCTACCAAAAAACCCAGAAAATCCAGTCACATATTTTAGATAACCAGTTAAAAATAATGATTACATATCCTTTTCTTTCCAGACAAGATGTGATAACATACGGCCTGCCTGATTAGTGTTTCCTAAACCACTGGTGTATTTGATGATAACTGACACATAAAAGGAAATGGTCGTTTAATACTTTGTTCCTACTTTCATATTGTGTGTGAGCTTCCTCTCCAAAA
>VWZG01009793.1:38112-59375 GCA_013396735.1 Grallaria varia | reverse complement strand
ACTACCACAGATACTCTGAGGAAAACTGGTCTTGCTATTAAAGACTGAGGCAAAGAAGCCATTAAGTACGTCTGGTTTTTCCACATCCTTTGACACTGTTTCTTTCCCCCTGCATCCAATAAAGTATGGAGAGTCTCCTTAGGCCTTCTTTGGCTGCTGGTGTATTTGTAATAATAGGTTTTATTATCATTAATGCCAGCAGCCAGATTAAGTTCTAGCTGCACTTTAGCTCTTCTAATTTTCTCCCTGCATAACCTCATAACATCTTTGTAGTCTTTCTGAATTGCCTACCTCTTCTTCCAAAAGTCATAAACTACACTTTTCCCCCTGAGCTCAAGCCAAAACTCTTTGCTCAACCAGGCCAGTCTTCTTCCCCATCTAATCTTTATCTTTATTGTTAGGATACACTTGATCCCATCTGGCCAATCACTTATGAACATATTAAACTGTGTTGGGGCCTGTATTGAACCCTGGGGGACCCCACATGTGGCAGATTGTCTGTTTGGAAAGGGGCTTTCCCTACCCATCACGTGGACCATCAGTTGTCCAGACCACAGTGCATCAGTTTCTCCAGTAGGAGGCTGTGGGAAACTGTATTGAAAGCCTTGACTTAATTGTACTGGATAAAAAAACCTTTTTCTAACAAGAGATAATGCATCTGTTGTTGGTTTCAGAACAGGTCTTGGAGGCCGAGTGTCACAAAATGTTGCATCCATCTTATCTATTAACAGCCTAGGGAAGACCATTTCTAGAATGCAAAAGTTTGAGTCTGGAGTTCACTTCTCAGGATTACAGCTTTGAATGGACTGACTGTCACTGATAAGAAAATGATGGAGGAGCACAATGTTCTTGCAATCTCATTAGCTGGATATATTGTGTGATGTTAAAGTTACCAACCTGCAGAATACTAACACACACCATCTGCAAAAGAGTGAAGGAGAAAGCAATTTAAAGTTGTACATTAAACTTTTATACTCTTGTTGTGTATGTGAAAAAAATAGTTTGAGTTTTTTGCTGTTTTGCTTAGTTGGTTGTTGTTTGTTAATGTTCTTTTTTTGGTTGGTTGGTTTTTTTTGCATTCCATGTTTACTTCTTTTAAGACACAGTTTAGTTGGTGAAAATATTAAAATATTAAAAAAAAAAAAAAGCCCTCAGAAACAACCAACTGGCAAACCAACCAACCAGACACCTTGCAACAAAAACAGAGAGTATTTCTTGGATGTGTTTCCTTGTGAATATTTCAGCGATGTTGCCTTCTTTTTCACAAAAAGATTTGAAAATATCAAATAAAGAACAGGTGGGGCTTACTCCTTAAAATTGCTTGACTAATGAAGTTATTAGAATGTAAATGTGACATTTTTTACCTAGGAGAATATCTAACCAAAGAGGCTGACCTTTAATCATTTGTACATTTCCAATACGTCCAACACTGGTATTTTGAAATTAGCTGCAACATATATTGCTAAATATGATGTAAATACCCCTTCATACATCTCCAACATAATCAATAATTTTCCTCCTAAGGTAAAACATTTTTGATGCAGTAGAAACTCTCATTTGTAAGTATTTTTTTCTACCTATGATAGAATATGACAATTCTGCAAAAGAAACACAGACTGAAAAAAAAAAGAAGCACTGAAATATTTATGGCTTTTTTTGCTTCACACTACTCATCTTGGAGTTGTATAAAGTGGGGTAAACCAGATATTTCAGGTCATAACACTTTACAATTTTTAGCTAAGAACTGGCTGTGGTAATCTTGTCTCTGCACTAGCTTTAGTAAAATTTTTGACAGGTTCATGTATGTTCTTAAGGACTTTGCTTCTATGTCCTTGTCTGATGCTCTGTTTTGCGGATAAGCAAAATTTCCTCAAGAGTCTGGAATCACTTCAATCATGCTTGTACCTTTAATGAAAAATACACCTGTGTGCTGGAGATACTGTTCCAGCTATATTGTAATGCCCAGCAGCAAGAGCTAATATACGTTTACTCTCCACTTGGTTCAGGAATGACCCATGGGAACATGCTAGAATTTGGGGATAACACCTAATGTTAGAAGCAGTTAGGGAATTTTGGGTTCTTTGCTGGTTGTTCAGAACTCTGAATCAAAATGAGACATATAAACTTCTCTTGCTGTAAAAGGGAAGGAACATACATCTAAAAATGCATCAGTTGAGAAACTAGGGTAATCTGTTCATCCAGCTTTCTGTGGGGCTCCTACCATGGTCAATTCTTTTAACCAAAGAATTTTAAAGGCTTACCCATACACTCTGCAGACGACACTGCAAATGCTTTTAAGTATGTGGTGGCAAATTTCTTTCAAAAGTGTTGCAGTCCATTGTCTCTGGGGTCAGCTTAGATATCTGTAAATATTAAGTTTGATTTTTCATATCTAAAAGTACAAATTGCACCCATCCATGCTAATCTGTGTGTCACTGAACTGTAAAGATGTTAACTTTTTCATAACACAGATGATTTTGATAAAGAAAAAAAAAAAGTGCTGCACTCAGATTAGTGAAATCAAGCATGAGGGTACACAAGAATGTATCAGAACACACAAATATTTCATAGAATCGTAGAATATCCTGAGTTGGAAGTGCCCCACAAGAATCATCAAGGTTCAACTCCTGGCACTGCAACAGCCCCAAGATTTGCACCATGGACCTAAAACCTTGTCCAAGCTCTGTTGGGCTTGGTGCCATGACGACTTCCCTGGGGAGCCTATTCCAGTGCCCTGTTCCAGTTCCCTCTGGGTGAAGAACCTTTTCCTAATGTCTAACCTAAAACTCCCTGATACAGCTTCTTACCATTCCCTGTCACTGGTGACCAGAGTGAAGAGATCAATGCCTGCCCCTCCACTTCCCCTCATGAGGAAGTTGTAGATGGCTATGAGGTCTCCCCTCAGTCTCCTCTTCTCCAGGCTGAACAGACCAAGTGACCTAAGCCACTCCTCATGTGTCTTCCCCTCAAGACCCTTCACCATCTTAATTGCCCTCCTCTCTAATAACGTAATATTATTCTTATATTACAGCATCTGAAATGACACACAGTATTCAAGGTAAGGTTGCACCAGCAAAGAGTGGGAAAATCACCTCCTCTTTCCTTTCCTTATAGTTAATGTTAATTTTCCTCTTTATTCTCATGTGCAGCACTGTACATTTGTATCAATGGCAACCAAGGACTCGAAAACTTATCCTTCGCAAATAAAAATTCTCCACTGTTTGATTTAGAGTGAGGTGACTATATAATTCTGTTTTCTAGAATGTTCTTTTCAATATCTGGGGTTTTGACATCAAACCCAGGATACTGAACTAAGAATAACTACTATGCTCCAGTACAGTGTTTCTACTGGCATTTCTAAGATCGTAAGGAGTCATTAGAATAATTTGTAATTAACTGATGACAAAATTGTGAGCAGAATATAGGTCTTCAAAACATTGCTTGTAACTTTTTTTTTTTGTTTGATTTGGTCTTTTTTTTTAACTAAGTAGATGTGGTGTTTCCCTATAGAAACCAAATAAAATGAGAAGTCTCTTATTTTCAATGTCACAAAAATCTTACCAAATACATAACAATTCTCAAATCACCCTTTTCCTCTTGAACTACAGAAAATCCAGTTTCTCAATGGTTGCAGGAAAGAAATAGGTAAGATTTAGGCATCCTCTTCATACCTGCAAAACAACCCTCTTCTCCTGCAGACCCTTTGGGTGTCTAATGCAACACACTGCACATTTATGGCAATGTCATGGCATACTTGTCTCTCTCATGCAGCAGAGAGCTGGAGGAATGATTTTTCTGACAGAAGCTAGTACCTAGAGCCTTAAGTAGACAATAGGATCATAGAGATAGAGAAGGGGAAGCTAATATTTCCAAAACAGATTTTTTTTTTTCATTGTGTTCAGAATTCAATACCCAATTTAGGGAAGTTTTCCATTAGGACTTGATTTTCTTATGCAGAATGAAAATGCTGTGATCTTGAACAGGGTTTGAGCTAAGCAAAATCAAATTTATTAAGCCTCTTGGAAGTAAAGCTAATATTTAAAACATTTTTACTCTGAATGATTTGTTTGATTTAATTTTAAGCCTTAGTGCTTCATTTGAATATTAGGAAAAGTTCCTAAATTTCCTGAATTCCCTCTTTTGAACTTGCCTTCTGCCTTCTTCCTTCAACAGAATTTTGTTTAAGGTTTTCAAGGCCACACTCACTGTCTTTTCTTTGAAGTAAAGCCAAAGTCCTTAAAGTCTCCAGTGGTGAGAATATATTCATTAGAAAGAATGGGAAAGAGTAAGTAAGAGTTTTCTGTTGTTCTAATCAGAAAATGCTATGAACCATTCCCCACATGCACACTTGAAATGAAAAATTTCATTTGAATTTTAAACTTGAAAAATGCTGACAAGTCTTATTCTTAGGATCCAACATTTGTATTTGTGTACTTGTTTGTTTGTTTAAAGGAGCTTTGAAACGCTTGTGGGATTAAGATGAAATGCCTGTACTGAATGTTAATTGAAACTGGTCATTGCATTCTGTTGAGTAAAAATCCCAGCTGGAGAATGTGATTAAATGCCTTAGAATTGCTTCTCTGGTCGTCCATAAATACATTTTGAAATTAAACCCTAGGTTGATGATAGAAGATGTTTTACACCTGTCATATACCAGTGATTTACACCTGTCACATGTCAGTGATGGGACTTCTATGAGATAATTTTGTCTCTAGATTTTGAAGTATTAACTCTATTGAGTGTTTATTATTATATTTTTCTTGGCTATTTTTGTCATGTAGAAGCATTTAATTCAGAAAAACATAACTGGGTATGCTGGAAAATGTAAAAAACTTCAGTGTCGTGTTTTACTATATCATAAATGTCTTTTAGTGAAACATCTATGAAAGAGTATTTCTGAGAAAATTGTCCTTTAAAACTTTTTTTGTTTTATTCTTCTATTCTAGATTGGTTATATTTTTGAAAATATCTCTCATATCTGTTAAAGAAAGGAACTCAGAAATGGCCTGAAATATTTTTGTCCAAAACATAGCTGCAATTCTAATTTCCCACTTAGCTTATATTTTTTTCTACAGTCTTGTTAATCAGTTCTTCCCTTGACAGAGAGGGGAATAAATTCATCTATTACATTGTTTAGAAATTTTGTAAGAGATCACTGTATAATAGAAGGATAACCTATATATGACAATTTTACTTTTTAATCTCTTAGCTAGACTGTTGTGTCTTCTTGGTATTGTAGGTCCATGCCAGTTACTGGAATAGCCCAGCACGTTCTGACATTTGGATTTCCATCATGACAGGTATTTTATGTGCTGCATGAAGTGCCACAAGCCCTTGCTGCTCATGAGATTCCAAGTCACCAGGAGCAAAACAGCCCATGGCAGATACTAGTGGTGGCTAATTCCTTACCTCTTTCATCAGGTCATCATCATTCACTCAACAGGAAAGTGGAATTATCCCAGCTTTTTACTGCTTTCCAAGTCACAGTGACTTAATTGACTAGGATCACTTTGAGGAAATATCAGTGAGTTGTTTATTGGCTTTAAAATCTCCTTATTGCAGACCTGCACAATTTTCAGGAATAAAGAAATGTATATTGTACCTTCATCTGAAGGACAAACAAAATTTTAACCTTCCATCTACACACTTGAGATGCATTATGTTTTTGCTAGTAGGACCAAAAAAATCCGTTTTAACAGAAGTGTTTATTATCCCTAGGCAAGGGATAAGAGCAGCTTCATCTAACATGATTATTAAATGTTGATTTTTAATTAGGAGACATTTGCAATGTAAGAGGAGCTTTCACCTGCATAGAAAGTATACTTAAAGTATTTTAATTTCTACTATTTGCACTGTTCCATTTCTTAATTACTATATTTTCTTTTACAGTTAATTTAAATTTCAAGATAACCTCTTTTATAGCATCTTTTTAATAGCTACTGTTGTGAAAGCTGGACACTGTGACCCTAATTAACATTGTATGTTTTCTTACACTGCCTGAAGGGATAGGCTAAATTTTCCTTGCTGATCATAATCAAAAGCCTGTGTGTTTAGCAAACACTATTATAGTAAAAAAAGAATGACGAGAAAGACAGAGAGACTGTGTAATAGTCTGTGTCCATACCACTAGGAGGTCTGTTTTCAAAGGAAAATACAAAAAAAAAAAGGCCTCAGCTCCTGGGGATGTTCATGGAAGTTCTCCAACTAAATCTCTGAACATGCCTTTGAGAACATACCCGTAATGTAGAGAAAAGTGTAGGTTTCTTCTTTCTTTCAGTAAAGAAATAATCTAGTCAGATTTATTTTGCCTCTCATTCTGATACACTATCTTAGGTGGGCTCCATGAAAACTCTGCTGAGAAACATATCTACACTCTTCCAACAAAAACAATTCCCCTTGTTTCAGAAACAAAACCAAGCTTCATCAGTTTTCTGGGTTTTCTGTTTCGTTGGGTTTTTTTGTTGCTGTTGAGTTTTATTTGTTTGTTTGTTGGGGGTTGGTTTGTTTGTTTTTTAGTTTTGGTTTGTTTGTTTGTTTGTTTTAATATTGCTAAATTCCTTTTTCTTCTTTTCCTGAGGAGGATATCTACAAAGGGCAGGTGAAGCTAAGGTATAAATTGCTGTCGTTTTGGAGGGGAGGGAAGTGATCCTGAAAAACCTTGGAATAAAAGGAACTGGTAAGAGAATTTTGGATCTTTTAGCAGCAAGGTATTTATTGATGACATTGGAGGCAAGCCAGTTCACACTGGACAAACTTGCCTAACTCAACAGGTGCGAAATAAGCCAATTTATACACTCAAAATGCATGATTGTAGCATCTTAACATACATATTCTTGTGGTTACATCATCTAATCGTACATATTAATGAAAGGCAGAGTCTAGGCGGAGTCTAGGAGGAGTCTAGGCAGGGCTTGGGGCAGAGCTTTCCAGATTCTTCTCTTGGCATCAATGTTCGGTGGTCATTTCCACTCTTCAGCCTCACTCTGGGGATCGTCTGCTCTTCTACCTCACTTTGACATTCCTACCTTCCATTGTTAAGTGACCTGCTAACTGAAGCTTGCAGAAACCCTTGGCTCTAGGCCCTTTCATCCTAATCGAATGTCCACCTTGTCTTAATTAATAACCCCTAGATTCATTGATTAGTGTTTCTAGCATTCTTCTTATAATTAGGTTTGGGTCCAGAACATAACAAGCTTCAATGATTCCTTAGCAACACAGGCAGAACAGGGCAAGACACCTCAGTTAACTCTTTTAGGCCTTGCTTTCATTTCAGAAGTAACCTAGTTTGGACCCTGGAGGTTCCAAAGGGAACACTCTAGAGCAAAAAGCTTCCTGTATTCATTGTTGACTCACAGAAAAAGTCTTCAGTATGTTGTTGAAATGAAAGAGATTTCAAGAGGTTGCTCTTCATAACCTGTTGGGGTTATCTGCAATGTCACTTCTTGCTTAAGGGGCAGAGCAGTGTGACCGCTGAGGCAGACCTCTGAGGAAATGGTGAGTCAGAAGCCAAACATATAAACAGAAAACAAGGCTTACTCTTCTTTAAACATTTTTTTTTTTTCCTGTTGCAGGAATCGACCAGTTCCCCATTTGAAAATAATATTGTGTAAGAAAGTTGAAACAGGTTTTTTGTAATGACTCAGTTTGAACTCTATTTTTCATTCAAGAAGGTTTTTTTAAAAAATGCGCCTTTGTTATTTTAATAATTTAATTTCTTTAATGAAATTAACTTCTTTTTGTATTAAATTTATGAAATTATTTTAATATTTTATACAAGTATCAATATTTTATATGTTTAAAGCAATTGTTTTAATGTTTTTGTTTTCTGTTTCAGAAAACATCTTAAAATTTTTCACTTTCCACTCCAATTTGTAGCCAAGCTAACCTTCCAATTGGCACATTTTCCCTGGAAAGGTAATTCTGGCATTTTGGCTAGTTCTACTCTGTGAGATTTGCTTTTCACAATCTGTGCCAAGAGAGTCCTGGTATTTATAGAATAATTGATTATCTCAGCTGAGAATTCAGAAAATGTGTAACGATTATGACTGCCAGGAAGGAAAACAAAAGCAAAACATTATTTTCCTTAAAATTAACAGAAACATGCATTTTTAATGTCATAGAGTTTAGAAGAGCTACATTTTTGTAAGATAAAAGATGACCCATTCTGTTTACATCTCATGGTTAATTCAGGAGGACTGAAATATTACAAGAGTTGTAGTTATTTGTTTTTTTTTAATATTCACAGTTAACTTTAAAGTAGAAGGAATATGGAGACTATATTTTTACTCTGAGTTGTAATTTTTTGAAAGAAAAATCCTGTATCTATAATAAATCAAGGATAAATGTATACAAATAAATAAGTATATATATGATATCTTATTTCATTTTTACGTCAAAATTGTATGGAGGCAGAAACCATACTTTCATGAGAGGCTGGAAACTCTTGGGTGCAAAAGACAGCATTTACAGTGCATTTCTGATAGAGCTTACAGAAAATAGCCTGTACCTTTCACACTTCACCACTATAATAGAAATGCCTTTTGCCTTCTTTTTATTCATTTCCCCTTCATTAAAAAAAAAAAAAAAAATCTACTCTTCAAAGTGAAGACTTATATTAATCTTGTTTAATGATAGTGTGTTTGCCACTCAAACTTAGTTTCAGATCGTCACCTAAATATGTTAAATATGTTAAATATGGGGGTTTTTTAATTATGATTCTTGATGAAATTTTTTTATTATGGTTCGTGATGAAAAAAAATCATCACTGCATTGTTTAAGAAGTAGCAATTTTCCATTATAATCCCTGTACTCTTTTCTACCAGTTTTAAAGAGTTCCTTGACAATTTACAGCATAAATTAAAACCATATTTAAAAACTGTAAAGATAGTCAGACTATTTGTCACAAACAGTTTGAAAGTACTTTCAAAATATTTAAAGAATATTAAATCAGTATCTTAATAATAAGTGTAAAAAGAAGAAACAAAGGTATACTTCAGAGCTACAACTCCATCTGCTGCACAGTCCAGTTATGTTTCAGCCAGTAACAAGGTGAGGTCTCAGAGTCCTTTCTTCTCTCCTCCTTCTCTCCACCTCCATGACTCTTCAACTCAATACAGCCAAAGCATCTTAACTTTACTTTACTCTGCCCAAATGTCACAATGGATGACTCTAAATTATCTAAGGTTTACACAGAGCTAAAGAACACACAGCTAACGGGACATGCTACCTTTGAAAATTGTCATTCTCCAAATGTATTGAAAGGCATTTTAAAACATCATGAATTTCACATATTCTGGTGGGCCAAAAGTATTTACTCTGGTTAAGGAGAGGTGGTGAATCAAAAGTATTCTCAAAGGCAGTTTAGGTCAGGGCAAATGTAACTCTCATGAGTTGCTAAATATCCCTAATTCTTCAGGAAGTCTCACTCTTTAGAAAGAGATAGCCAGATTTTTCCCAGTGGTACCGAGGTAATGGGTACAAGTTTTGCGGGGCTTTTTTTGGGTTTTGTTTTGGGGTTTTTGTATTTGTTTGTTTGGTTTGGTTTGGTTTTTGTTTTTTTTTTACTATGAGCATAACCAAGCACTAGAACAGGTTGTTCAGCGAAGTTGTGAAGTCTTCAACTCTGGACATTGCTCGAGGAGCAGTTTGGATTAGATATTAGGAAGAATTTTTTCCACGGAAAGTGTTGTAAAACTTTAGAACAGACTGCCCAGGGAAGTGGTGGAGTCACCATCCTTGGAATTGTTAAAAAAAAAAAAAAGTGGATATGGCAATTCAGGACATGATTTAATGGTGAATATGATGGTGTTAAATTAACAGTTGGACTTGATGATCCCAAAGGTATTTTTTAATCTTAATGATTCTATGGTTCTATTCAAAACTAAGATCCTGAACAGCTAGCTTGCTGTAGCTAACCCTGCTTAAGCAGGACCCCCTGCAGTTGGACTAGCTGGTCTCCAAAGGTCCCTTCCAACATCAGTCATTCTGTAAGTTTGTAGTATTGCAACTCATAAACTGGTGAAAATAGAAATTTTTTTCGTTGACTTCAAGCATTTAATCCAGTATGTTGGCTTTCAGTAATTTTGCAGGGAGGAAAGTATTTTTCAAGCTAATTTTTTTACTTTTGTTCTTGGTAAACCATGACATATCAGTCTGGTTAACTGAAGCAGGTAGCCTGAAATTTATGGCCTTTATCTCTAAGTGGAAATATTTCTACTTTTCATTTATAAAAAAACTTATCTCTATTGTTTTGATTGACTTTGCTTAAGCTAAAATAATTCATCTTCACTGACACTCAACATACTGCCTGAGCAATGCAAAAAAACCCAAATCCTTGCTGTCAACCCACTGAATTTTCTACCAATTTTTCTTGAATTTCTTCTGAGAAATATGAACTTTTCAAAGCATAAATATTAACGTTCTAAACGTTCTAGCACCAGAAACAGTGACAGCCCTTTTTTCTCCGCATCTTTGCTGCTACAAAAGGTCACCTAAAACAATATTGCGTTCACCACTAATAACAGAACACTGTGTTTTCTTAACACTTCCTGAAACTTGAAGTCAATGACTGACAGACTAAGGTTACGAACCATGCCTTCTCAATGCACATCTAAACGCTGCCAGAACCTGACTGCAATCACTAGTAATGACAAAATCTAACACCTGCAAACTTATCAGGTGGCAGAAATGCCACGCCAAAAACCCCAAGTTGTCACCATCCTTGCAAATAAATGTGAAATGAGAAATCAGACAGCTCTTCTCTCTTCCAATTTTTACAGGAAGAGTTACAATTTCCCCCCGCTCAAGTTCTCAGTCCAGACTTTATTACATTGCTTTCAATTCTTTTTGTCAATATAAAAGACAGACACAAGGTGCAAATGAAACCCACCATTTTTATGCAGACAAAAAATTAAGTGTTTGGATCTAAACAGTTGATTCTACTGCAAGAAATAGTCCTCCTTGAAATTGAAATTAGTGCATCTCTGTTCATTTATGGTTTAAATACTTCTTGTCTAATAAGTCACTTTCACTTTAGCAGTTTGCTAGATTAATTTTGTTGCATAGCATTTTCCAGTTTTTCTCCCTCTTTTTAATATTTTAGTTAAATATTTAATATTTATCTTTGAGAAGAAACTAGGAAAAAACTCTCCCTTTGAAGGACAATAGATATGAATTAATAGAACAACCTTGTTCAAGGAAGACAAAGAAAAAGTGTGTCCCCTATTATTTTGGATTTTAGTTAATAATATAGAATATTATTTTCTCAGTATATATAAATTATCTCTATTTTCCTTGGTTTCTGCCTCATAATTACCTCCTTGCTATTTCATGCAGATACAAATTTCTAAATTATCCAGCTTATTTGGATAATGGGAGTCAATTTAATTTGTGCTACAGGGGGTCTTCTCTGCGTGCAACTCTATTTCCCATAGGACCTTTAATTTTATTATTTTTTTAAACCCCAACATCTTAAATAAATAAAGCAGACCTAACTAAATCAAAAGGAGTCTTTGTACAAAGTACTGCCACTCAACTCACTGGAAACCTTATGTGTCCTTTCATAACCCTACATTGCAGCAGGTTTTTGTCAATATTTCAAATATTTGGAGAACATTTCTCTTGCAATTTTGTCTTACCTCATAGATATAAAAATCTAGGCTTTTGCACTAAGGACAAATGGTACCAGTAGAGAAACATACTGTTACAAAAATGTTATAAGGACCTGAACAGGATCATTCAGAAAGACAGTTTAATACATACTCTCTGTTCTACAACAGTGATAATTTAGTCTCTTGCCTGGTTAGCCTTGCAATTTTCCTTTATACCCTCAAGCAATTTTTAAGATTCCAAACTAACTGCCGTTCTTATGGACCACAGGCAAAATGTGGTCCCTATCTGAAATAATACAGTGATAAAGTTGAAAGAACTTTTTTTCCAACAACACTGTTTTCAAACAGATTTTAGAGCTATACTAACCTATTAAAAATAAATTAGTACTGAGTTGCACTGAATGTAAATACCTCTCTTCCTTTATCTGCATCCCTTCCATTTCTTATATTTAACCAATTTTTATAATAAATAATGCACAACTCATTAGATTTTACTAGAATTACACTTACTGAGACAAAAAACACAGTGAGGGAATGAGGGGGGAAAAAGAAACGTTGTTGATAAATTTCACCTTGTTATTTCCAAACTTCCACAAGAAAAACACAGAGAAGAATCTGATGGGTTTTTTTCACTGTGCTGGATTGTATATTTTTTCAGTGTTAACCATTTAAAAAATAGAAAACACCAGATATGCTACATATTCAGGTATTTTTGTTTCTCTTACTAAAATTTGTCACTATCTACTTTCTGACTTGAGATGCTTTTTGATTTGATGTAGCAGGTCCTATGTTTATGTTAGTGTGGTGGTTGCTGTCAAGTTCATGGGTTGTACTCTTATCTGCTGCTTTCTCTGTAGCTGATTTTTTTTCCCCCAAATGTACTCTAATAAGTATTCAATGAGATTTTTACTGATAATGTTACCTGAGTCTGAATGGATACTTGATTTTATCAGCACCAGAAAGGCAAGGTGTCCATATGATATTCCATGTTAGTATGCTGTAAACCTCAATAACTCTGCTCTGCTTTCCCTTGTTGTATAATTAACTTCTGTAAGTGGACCATATTCTTTTTGAAAACAGCAAATGTGTAGGAACCCTAAGCAGGTTCTTAAGACTTACTGTCTCCATTTCCACTCTTTCTTTGTTTAGGACTATTGTATTTCATGCCTACATTTCATAATGTAGTTTTTCTTTTCTTCAACATTTTATATACAGTTTGCATACTGTGACTTTTAAGTGGTTATAATATTGATTTTTTTCAGGTCTTTCATAGTACTACTGCCAGCACAAAACATCTCAAGCTGAATTCCAGTATTTTCAGCAACTCATTTGTCTGTCTAAAGGGATGAGATACTTGACTTGTTGACGTCTTAGGTCTTTATACGATGAAACATTTAAATTGCAGTGTATGGAATGAAAACCTCCCTAGCTAGTAATCTGTTCAATCAGACAAAAGCAACATCTCCATGGTAAAAAAAGTGCTTTTCTTCACCATCTCAAAACTACCTTTATTCATCTATTTTCTGAAATATCTTATTGCAAAATTCTATAGCTCTGGTGGCTTTTACAGGGCATCCTCTTCTCATCACAAAATTCCTTCTATTTTCTTCAACTTTTACCTGGAGTATTTTCCATCTCCAAAAAGGGCCTATTTTTCTTATTTAGTTGGACAAGGTTTTTTTGGCTTTTTGTGAGTATATTATGGACCTCACTGAAGTCCAGTAGAAAACCTTCAATAGAAATTACTGCGTTTTTGGAGTCATAATTAGTTTTCAGTGTCCCTAAAGCATGTGTTATTTGAAAATTAGCTCTCATGAACATGCAGCAAATTTTTCAATCCTTTATGCATTTCATAATAAAGATGTGGTTTCTCTTCACTCTGTTTGACTGTTTTTATTCTGTTTGACTGTATTAGCTGATAAACTCTCTGATCAAGCATGCAATTTCTTTAAGTGTGGCTGCTTTGCACATTGCCTAAGACACAGTGTCAGTACAGGGCAAACCAGTGCGCAAAATCAGGTTAGGTAGGGAAAAGATATTCTGGATGTCCTAGTCCAGAGACAGCCTAAATGTACTGAAAATAGAATATGTCTGCAGAGAATTCTGCACATGACAATTTATATGCAGTAAAATGTTTCCACTATGGAGATGATTTTTTCTACAGATTTACAAGGCATATATGGAACTCGATATGATTAATTATTTTATTAATTTTTCACAAATACATAAAACAAAACAAACGAGTACGCTAACAAATATTTTCAAAAATTTGAGATGTGTCAAAGAGATATTTCTAGGAAAAAGAAAACAAGGAGTCATAACTAAGTATTAAAAAGGAAATTTTATTGGAAATAAACCAGAGTGATGAATTGGTTTTAATGATGAAACAAGTAAAACTGGAGCAACGAAAGGAGTTAATTTAGTGAAATGATACCAACTTTTATAGGTGGTGTTTGCTTAATCACCCGGATGTTGTTACAACATTTCTCAGTGGACAGCTCTTAGTAAAAACTCTTACTGGCTATACCTGTGTGAAAGTAAAATAGTTGTAAGTGAATTCCTTATATAACTTTCCAAAGAATTAGAATTCCTGTGTACTTTTGCCCTGACATGTGTGGGAGTTTGGGGAGTGATGGTAGTGGCCACTGTTAAACCAACAAAATGGGTAAGAAGTTCAAAGAACCTGGTAAAGCATGTGTTTCTTGATCACCTGTTTGCTCCCCTCTGTCTTATTTTAAAACTTCCTTGATATTAAACTGACAAATCAAGCACAGAACAGTATCTTTTAGAAACTAAGAAAAACCTTAAATGGGTGAGTCCTTACTCAGAAGAATGGAAAGTAGAGTATAAGATATATTGTTCTAAGAAGTAAAAGAATCTACATGATTTTTTTGCTAGTATTAAGTCGCTTTCTTTCCTCTCCTGTTTCTACCATGTTCCTAGTAATATCCCTGTAGCTTGATTGCTTTTTGACATTTGTCAGCTACTCGGGTTTTCCTGTATTGAGTTCCAATTCTGCTTTCATGATTGGACACTAGGTCTATCCTGTCAAAACAATTTCTTTTATTGGTTATTCGAATGCTAATTATAGCATGAGACACATATGAATTTATTCTATTAAGATTACCTCCAAATAATATCTTCTCCATTCCCTAGAATCATAGATTTTTGCTCAGCCATAGACATTAATCACAATCACAGGTTTCTATTGACTAATTCTCTCACATTTCAGAGGTAAAACTAAATGGGTATTGGTTTGGGGATTTGTTTCTTCTAAAACCAACCTATTTAAGGAGCCCATACAGCTGCAAGAACAAGCTTATAGTATTTGTTAGGTGACATCTATTTTTCAAATCAAATGTATTATTGAATCCTTGCAAGTAAATAATGAATACAAGCTTGCATAATAAATTATTCTTTTCTCTTCTGTTAAATAGTTTTTTCTTAGTATTTTCATACTTACAGGTTCCACAACAAAGTGATGCAGGTAGAAAAAAAATTTTAATGTTTATCACAAAATATAGCGTATTCAGAGAGGTTAATCTATTGCAACAGAACGAAGATAGTTTATTAAATATTAATTTTCTTCTATCTGCACTGATATTAGTATTTTAAGTTTGGCTATAGTGTAATCAATTACAGTGAAACCTGCTGTGAGAAAGTGAGCCTAGCACATTAATTTAATCTATTTTAGCTACTCCTGCTGTCTTCAAAATCATTTCTATGGTTACAAGGCATTTGTCAAAGATTTATAAAAGAAAACATTCTATGTTTCTGATTCTTCTCTAAATAAGGCTAACATTTCATTATTCTCTCTTGAACTACTTAGTTTGGGAGTTCTGTATCTCTAAACATTTCTTCTTCAGTAGAAGAGAGTTAAAACATTGTCATCAATTGACACTTTCTGTAGACAAAATATATGGTAGCTGCTTGTAAAACAGATACAAGAAACATGCAAATGTTTATAAATAGCTGGGAGAACTTGACGTATCTCATCTGAGATATCGAAGTACTCAGTTTCTTTTCACCCTTTCAGAAGACATGTTGACAGAATCCACCATGGGTTTTAGAGCTGCAAGAATTTCATTCTATGCTGACATGAATATAAATTGATACCTATAATATCAAAAAGGCAGGAAGGAAAGGATTGTAAGATTATAATTGTAATCTCTTTAATATGAACCCATACCAGCTTCAATTCTGCATTTGATATAGTTCATATGTGATTGAAAGTGGTAGAAACTTATATAGCTGATATTCCACTCTTGATACTTGAGTGCAAGTATGACTGGCATCAACCTTATATTATATAGATTGGTTTTGTTAGTAATGCATTCTTATTAGTCGTCATTGAGAGAAAATAATACAAGCTACTCTGAGACTCCAATATGAAGTATCACCAGGGCTTGAAAAGAGGTCGTGGCTACAGCCGACTTATCTTGCATAAATTTGCACTGCTGCCCGAAGGACTAATCTCTGACTCTTGCACTTGCTTCCTCCATCACATTAGGACAAGGGCTCATAAGTGTGAATGGCAAGCTGGTTCTAAAGCCCTAGACTCCATATAAAAAAACTCATGTAGCAGTCACCCTCACTGAGCTCCACACTGAAATGTTGTTCTTTTGTCCTTTATTTACAGAAACATTGAAACTCCATTCTTCAAAGTCATGTCTCTGCTGTCCATTTAACACAAAATAATTAGAATTTATTCAAAGAACACTTCTTTGAGTTGATATATATTTCACTCTTGATACTTGAGTGCACATACATGTATATATGTATATACCACATACATATGTGTATTTATCACAAGGATTGACAGGATTGCTATTTGCTGGCATTATGACAACGCTCAGAAATCCAATTCATTATGAACACTGCAAATGTGACTATGACTATAAGATAGCATAAACTAGGTCAGAAGTTACCTCTGGACCATCTAGTCTATCCCCTGTTCAAAACAGTGCTAACTTCAAAGTTAGCTTCTGTAGTCCCAAATTAAAGAAAAAAAAAAAATCCTCAGGGGTTGAGATTTCATGGCCTTTCTGGGCTCCTTTCCCAGTCTTTAACCACTCTCATGGTGTTTATTTTTTGGCTTATTGTGATGGGTTGACCCTGTCTGGGTGCCAAGTGCCTAAGGAAAATGCTCAGTCACTCCTCCTTCTCATCTGGACCGGGGAGAAAAAGTATAGCAAAAGGCTCATGAAGTGCAAGGAGAGGTCATTCACCAGTTGCTGTCATGGGCAAAACAGACTTGTTTTCTGAAACTACCTGAAAAGAGTTTGTAGTGAGATGCAGGTTGAGTTGTTCATGTCTTTCTAGTAGGGACAGAACAAGAGGAAACAGCCTCTGGTTGAGCTGGGGGAGTTTTAGATTGAATATTAGGAAAGATAATAACTGAAAGGGTTGTCTAGCATTGGAACTGGCAGCCCGAGGAAGCGGTGGAGTCACCAGTCTTGGAGGCATCTAAAAGACATCTAGTTGGGTCACTTAGGAACATGGTCTAGTGATGGACTTGGAAATGCTAGGTTAATGATTGGCCTTGGTAATCCTAAAGGTTCTTTCCAACCAAAATGATTCTATGAATCTATAAGCATATGAATTGGGGATAGGATATTTTAATTTACTCTAGTCAAACCCGAATAGGACAATGAGAAATAAACTCTAATCTTAAAACACTTTCTTCCTACACTCCCCTTTATCTCAGACTCAACTTTATTCTCAATTCTCTACCTCCTCCCTCTGAGAGGGGGAGAGGGAATGGAGTTGTGGTCAGTTCATTGCTGAATCTCTGCTCCTCCTTCCTCCTTGTAGTGGTGACTTTTCATTATCTTCCCCTGCTTCAGCATGGGGTTCTTCCCATTGGAGACAGTCCCCCATGGGCTTCTGCAACATGAGGCCTTCCCATGGGCTGCAGTTCTTCAGAAGCTGCTCCAGTGTGGGTCCCTTGCATGTCGTGCAGTCCTTCAGGAGCAGACCATTCAAGAGCAGGCTCCCACAGGAGCATAAGACGTGCCAGCAAATGTGCTCCAGCATGGGCTCCTCTCTGCATGGGGCCACAAGGCCTACCAGGAGCCTCCTCCAGTGTGGGCTTCCCACAGGGTCAAAGCCTTCTTTGGGCATCAACTAGCTCCTTCATGGGGGTCTTTCATAGGCTGCAGGTGGGTATCTGCTTCACTGCAGAACTCCATGGACTGCAGGGGATGTCCTGCTTCACCATGGTCTGCACAACAGGCTGCAGCGGAATTTGTGCTCTATAGCCTGCAGCATCTCCTCCCCTTCCTTCTACACTGACCTTGGTGTTTGCAAAGCTGCTTTTCTCACTTCTCTCTCCAGATGCAGCTTGTTGCAAAGAGTTAATTTCCCCTTCTTAAATGTGCCAACACAGAGGCGCCAGATTCAGCCTTGGCCAGTCGTGGGTTCAACACAGAGCCACTGGTGTTGCCTCCATTGCACACAGCAGAAACCTCGGGCAGCACGACCCCCACAGAATTCACCCCTGTGGTCCCCCCAAACACAAAATGCAAACCCAACACTTCTCTCTATTTGGAATTTGCCTTTTGCAACTAATGTCTGCAGTCTTTTTCTTTCTTCTTTATAGCAACTCATTAAGGTAGTTGAAAATAACAATCAAATCCTCCCCTGCCTAGTCACATCTCCTCTACACTAAAAAAATCCATTTCCCTTTTCCTCTCCTCTTCTATCATATGTCCCAATCCCCTAACCATCTCAGCAGTATAGTACTAATGAATATATCACTGTAAAAGTAAAGATGATCAAAGAAGAAAGAGAAAATTTATAAATAAGCAAAGTGATCAAAGTAGCACATGTATCTGGTTGTATGAAGTAATGAAGAACTACTAATGTAGTATTTTTCTGAAAAAAAAAAAAATGATTCAGGCAGTCACCTCAAACCATTTTCTGAGGGCAATCAGCCATGAAGAACTTAGACATTAACTCCCAGATTTTGGGCAGCACAGTGTCTCTCCTTTGCTGAAACATGTATAGCCCCCAGTTTTGATATATATAACTTACTATTATCTCCAGAAAACTTATATGGAGCTCAAATTCCTTGAAAGAATAGGAAGTTAGAATAATGATTTTCCTATTCATGTTGTGTTTATAGCTTATAGCAACTGAGTTTCAAAATAGAAGAACTAGAAGCTTTTTATGTACTTAAATTTTAAATACACTTTGCTGGAAAAAGGCAGTGACAGAATGTGCTGGTTTAGAGGTAATCCAGCAGGAGAAATTAATCCAACTCAAAAAGAGGTTATAAATCAGAGTTACAATTTAATAAAGAGGTTCCAATAAATACAAGGATACAGAGAAAAAACCTCGTTTTAACCCACAAAACCCAGGTATGTAACCCAGCACCCTGGGGCACAGACAGTAGGGTGTTCGCCAGCCCTTGTGCTGAGCTCCATGTGGTCCCCCTGAGTCCAAAACAAAAGGAAAAGGAAAACCTGTTAGTAAGGATGATGGTCACAGTCTGGTTGAGAGTGGCAGTCCTGTTGAGGTTCTGGTCGTTCACTGGATCTGATGAGTGATACCAGAAGTCCCCAAAACTCGTATATGCTTGGGTTCAGATGGGAATGGTCAGTACCTCCCTCAGGGCAAGGGGTTTCACAATGAGTGGTTTACTCTGTGAGTCATGGCATATTTTTTGAATCCTTGATGGCCCATTAGCAGACATGACTCCTCAGCCTGGGTGTGAAGGTGCTAATGACTTCCCAGAGGGGAGTTATCATGTCTGAGTCATTGGTGGGAAGAGAGGAAGCTTTCCTATCTCCCAGGGTTCTTTGACACCCAGCTTGTAGTCTGAGGGGTCAGGTGCGCCCTGGGCAGCTGCTGACAACAATCCATTAGTAACAGTTCATGAGAAATTACATAGAGGGTATAGAATACACATTTCTTGTTACATCCTCACAGTGATAAACGAGTCCCAACCACTGTAACTAGGAAAAATAAGAAATAAAAAATAAAATAAAAAATGAGAAGATGAGGAGGAGGAGGAAAGAAAACCCTTCACAAAATAAGTGACTTAGAAGATAAAACTCCATTCCACTGTGCAAATTTTGCCTTTAATAAAAAAACAAAACCCAAATCCAGCCCTCCACACCCCAAGTATCCTGAAACAAGCACCCAATGTACCTTCCCCATGTTAATCAGCCTATTGACTAAATCAATGTTTGTTCTAGAGATGTAAACTAAAATGAAAAATGAATTATTTCTTTGCATTATGTACACAGACCTATGACTGTTTTGAGGTCAATTGGCAGCAAGCCAATGAATGACAAAAGTTGTCAAGAATCCGAAGTTAAGATTAAAAATAGCAAAGAAAACTGTAACTTCTTTAAAAGTGACGAGTTTACCTGCTCCATTTAATGTTTTCTGAAATATGTGGAATATGGAAAAGGGCAAGAATTCACCAAAGAAAGCTTGCAATACGAAAGAATTAGCCTCACTTGTTATTAATTTTTTGGAAATGTAACAATTCACCCTTATTAATTCTAGGTGAATGCACATAGGCCCAAGAAGAGATAAGCCATGACTTACGCTCCAACTGGGCTGCATTATTCCTTAGGATGAATATATTATTAAAAGGCAATAAGAACCACCTTTCTGTCACTGGAATTTTAGCAGCAGCCACTGCAGAACATACTATCTTAGCTGTATTTGTGTTCTATGCTTTTTAGTTTAGCTTTATAGGTAATTTTCCAGGAAATTAGTTATGATGAAGAGTTTCCATAGATGCAAATATTCCAAAAACTAGCCAAGCCATTACGTTACAGATTTTAACAGAAGTGAAATCTAAATTTGCTCATCCTGGTTATTCATAGGGTAAAACTAAAAATCATAGATGGACAATTAAGAATTTTTTGGATTTTCAAAGTCAATTACAAATATAGGTCTACTCCTATTTGTATCAAAAGGACATATACAGTCATCTCTGGCACTGAAACAGAGGAAATTAAATGTTGAATGCTTTGGAAAAAGTACAGTTCATTCAACTTTTTTTGTTATTTGTGTGATTTAGATGCATTACCAAAAATCACAAAAGCTAGACCCTGCATGTTTTCATCTAGAAAGAGCCTGTTCCAGTGCAAGGGAAATTTTGTTTGAGGAATTAAGTCGGATGTCAGCTCTCAGTTTTCTAAAATAAATCTGGTTATTTGAATCTCTGTGAAAATAAAGATTTATTTTTTTTTTAAAAGAAGTAAACAGGACAGTATAACATGCAGCATAAGAAGTTTGAATTTTGTGGCAAAGTAGAATGTTTTTTTTCTAGATATCTACGTTTTCCACTGTTTCATGATTTTAGCACCTTTCTCTTCCAGCAAACAGTTACAGTTATGAGAACACAAAGCCACATTGAATGTTTGACCACAGTACATTGATTACAGATCAGATTATTTTCTTCTCTCTGGTCACTGGCAGTGAAATGAAAGCTGAATGGCAAGGCAAGCCACTGCCTCTACTAGTCTCTAGGTGTTGCACCACAGACTCTGAGGTTGTTAGTCTTCAACTACCCCATTTTTTAGCAACTGCAGATGACTCTTTTAATGGACATGCTTTGTCAAATGTTAGGTTGTTAGGTATTTCCCAGAAAATTATAGCAATTCCCTACTTTCTACTTCAGTTTTCCCTTTT
>VWZG01009793.1:21367-38082 GCA_013396735.1 Grallaria varia | reverse complement strand
TTTTTTTTTTTTTTTTGTCACGGAATCACTTATAAAGAAAATTGATTTTGAGAACTGATGGAGACCTCCTGGATGTCATCTGAAGCTTTTTCCACTGACCTGAATAAGGTATTGAATACCTGTAAGGATTGACCAATGAATTATCAAGAAATTATCTTAAAAGATCCTGACAAAATATATTTTCTTTTAGTCAGGATGTAAACTTGAAAGGAGATATAATTTTCTGTCAGTTTGGTGTGAAAGGTTCTGCATTTTTTTAGCACAGATGTAGAAATTCACTCATGGGACTTGATGTGAATCTTGATTTGAGTTTACTAATTGTTTTATGACTCAAACTCAGTACGAAAACATTGCAAAAGCAAGGGCTTTTGGTTTGTTTTGGATTTTTTTTTTCTCTTTTTCCTCTGGCATTTATACACTGTGAGAAATAAACAGCTGGGGTAAGCAACAGGCTTTTCAATATGTTTTATTTATTTATACACAGAACTTTACGCATATGTCATATTGATGGCATTTACATCATAATGTATGTTGTTCCCTATAGCTGCGCAAATTCATCAAAATGGTCTGAATATCTGCTGAATGTTAAGGCAGGAAAGGCTTACCAAACTTTTTTTCCATCTGGTTCTTTTCCCGCAGGCTCAGCTTTCCTGCATAAAACACACAGGGAAGGAAATACATGTTTTAAAATGTAATAATCTGTCTTTGAAAGATGATGGTTCCTTTTCTCAGTTCTAAGAAAAGAAGAAATAGACATGAGAACTAGTTTGCTCCAGCTATAAGAACAAAAATAATAGAAGGGAAGTATCCACAGGGAGAACTAAGTAAGAGGATTATATCTAGATTAAATTAAATACATTAGAAAAGGTGGGCTTGTATGACAGCTTATACAACAAATACACTTTTTCACTTGTATGGTTCCATTATAAATTTATATATATTCAACAGAGGTACCGATGCAAAAGTTCTGTTCTTGAGGTTTATGCTAACATTAAGATTTTGCCCTTCACTGAATGGTGTCCAAGATGTGGGTCTATCTGCTATATGTATCCATAATCAGAGAAATAATATCAGGAAAAATTCTACAGGGCTTCTCTTGATAAGCAGGGCTGTAGTCAGTCCGTGCATACTTCATTCATGGGCCCCATGGCTGTTAGCTGTTCCAACAAAGCTATGCGCCTTAACATGGAAAACTGTCTACCCATTCAAATTACAATAAGCAAGTTCTGTTTTCTCTGATCTAGGACATTGTTCCAGGGTCTGATGCCATCCACAAAAGTTTTCTGTTTGATTTGTTGGGTCAAGGTCAAGCCTGCTCCACATCTACCCAGATACAATAAATTCCAATAAAAATTGTAGAAGTTCAAAACAGTGAATATTTTTCATGTTCAAACCATAGTGTATCTAAATCATGTTTTGCATGGATTTTTCTTTTCTTTTTTTTTTTTTTTTTTCTCTAGAATATTCATTATTTTCTATGTATTGTTCTGGACAGTGAGAGGAAATGTATGCCCCATTTAGTGGGATGTCTCCAAAGATGGAAAAAAGAGCTCTCTCTGCATTAAATGACTCAGATGTTTTCTATAAAGCAATAGACATACTTGAAATATACTTTGCACAGCAGCATAATACTATGCACTATTCGTTATCTTGCATAAGCATCATAACAGTAATAGTCCACTTTACAACTACAAATCATGGGCAGACAACAGTTAGGAAAATGAAGCCAGTGAGTAGTACTGTAACCATGGCAACAGTTGTCTGGTGTCTCACACATACCGTATGGAATAAGAAGACACATACCTTTGCACTCAAGGGGATACATTGTCCAAACACCAATGACTCACCTTCTCCTTTTTCCCAGCACACAGGGGAGTGATGGGTACCTCTGGTTGAGAAAAAGATGACAAGTCTGAAATATGACAGATGAAATGGAAACCTAGATAAGATAGAATCTTCACTTTATTCCCAATAGATAAGCTCTAGTTATTTCCTGGTAATGTAACGATTTTCAAGACTGAAGATAACATATACTTTTTTTTATCCTATATAACCTGGAAACATATATCTTCTCAAGATATACGTGATCTTCTCACTATAAGTTACTTTTTTGATATGCTTACCACCTAAGTTGTAAATAATCAGTGTTAATTTTTTTTTCCTAGTACAGTAACTTTTAGGAAAACATACACATTCTATCATGTGCCTTTAGTTCTAAAAACATCTTGATTTCTGAATTTGTGACAGTTTTCTATGCCTTCAGTACCAATTTCAAGAGCATCTACTTTTTACATTGGTCAGTCATGAACTCAATGTCATCTTAATATGCTTTAAAAAAAGAGGAAAACTACAGAAAAAGAATTGTATTTGAGTGCATGGTTAGGACCTGAAGTTTTCTTACTCGGGCAGCAGTATCCAAAATTATGTGCTTAGCTTGTTAAACATTCCCAAGCTCAGTGGGAAAGTTGAAAACAAACATAACATTTTATCCTTGGCAAGACAGCTAATAAGCTGGATGAATTTATTTTTACCATTCCAAAATCATTCTTTTTCTCTACTTCATGTTTGCTTCTGCAAATAATAAAAAGAAAGAATTCTGGTTTCAAAATCACCTAGTAAAATGAACAACAAAATGCCATCAGCCAGAGGAAAAATACTGAGATTTTGAGCTTACTAAGAGTCCTATAATGATGCAAGTGAGTGGAAATCTTTTACTAATATGAAAGAGTACACATAAATTCAGGCATAGTAAGAAAATACATGTATGCATAATTCAGTATCCTCATCAGGAAATTATCATGAAATTGAGTTCTCTAATGAAAATTGGCTGGTATACATCTGTTTAATAGAAACCAGAAGATATTACTCGATCCAGTACAGCTGGAGAAGCAGGAAAAATGCTGGCATGTGAATTTTTCTGTTCATAAATGCAAGAAAACTTCAGTAGAGAGAAAAAAAATTGACATTCACATATTGAATTTGAACTATATCAAAGGAATTATCAATGTTCCTGTCTATATTGTTCAGCAAAAATATTTTCTCACTCTGCAGTGGTAGAAATGAACCACAGAAGGATTAAGGAATAATAGATAAAACCTAAAATGAAGAATAAATAAATAAATAGACCTGAATATAGTTTACATAATGTATAACATAGAAAACAATAGCATATTCCCCTTTGGAATACTGTGTTATGTTGTGGACCTTAAAATATATGTATTCAAATAATAGAAATAAGCATGATTCTATCAGACGCTTGATAAGAACTGCCATACGAAAAGCAAATAAGAAGACTGAATAATTTGATTGGAAACAGGACAGGGAAGAGGCAAAGAAAGAAACAGATGTTTCAGTTAAGTTCATTTTTCAGAACTTTTTTTTTTTTTTAAATGTGTGCCTGTGACACATAATTATTTTGTGGAACTTTCTATCACAAAATTTCATTAGATCAACAAAATTTAATACTTTTAATACTTTTAACACTGAAACACATACTATTTTTTTTTTTTTTTTAATTTCCATAGTTAAACAATACTGAGTGAAATCTAAATTCCCTGAATTCATATGATTCAAATTGGGCCTTGCTTTCTGATTGTCAGAGAAGCAGCTTCAACTAAACATAAGTTCAGCTACAGTTGCCTATTGTACATTTTCCTCTGCCTTTCCCAGAAGTAAGTCCTGCAGGTTGTAAAAATGCACAGAACCATGAAAGCCAACACTCACGTCAAATTGCAGTTGCTACTATGTCTTATTTTTATTTTCTTAATTATTAGATCTAGGTAAATTATGTCCATTCAAACTTCATTTTCAATTTAAAAAAGCACTTTTTTGACATTCAGATGTAGCTTAAAATTATCTAAATTTTGTTCTGTTGTGTATTTAGACAAAACAAGACTCAAGATAAAATAGAAATCAATTGACTTTGGTTTTCAGCATTAATTTCATTTTACTGTTATTGTGACAGTTTTGTAATTGTTTGATGCAAAAATGAAAAATCTCACTTCTGGTCTGAAAAAAAAACAAACCACCAACACAAAAAAACCCCCCAAAAACCAGACCCAAATTACATTTTTTAAATTGCCAGAACAATTATCTGACATTTAATAAGACAAGTTTTTTGTATGTATTTGTTGCCATTTCTTACTGCACACTTACTCAACCACACAGAAGGATAAACAACACAGGTGATATTACTAGAAGCAAGCAAGGAACTTCTCAAGTACTTTCTGCCATAAGGGCATTTAGTTATCTATGCAGCTTTTTTTTTTTTTTTTCCTTCTAGTCCCTAAAGAAAGCCATTCCTTCTTGTGTCTATGGCAATAGACTAGCAATAAATACTTCCTTTGGCTAAGCAGCCTGTGGGGATTCTATGGGGATGATTCAATAGTAACCGGAAAGCAAACAAACTTCTTCAGAGGCAAGAAAATTAAGCGTAATGATACCTTGATTTATTTTGTGGAATTTTAATGAGGGACTCTACATAAATCCCAGAGGCACCTCAGTGCTTTAATTGTTTAATTATTATTTGTGATATGAAACAGATGTTTTTCTTGGTAACCTCCTCTACCTGAATATCACTTTGAAACACATGCTAAATGACCACCTTGCAATTAGGTCAAGTGATTAAGAAGACAGCCAGATGGTTGTGCAACTAAATGAATAATGTTAGAAGAATTATTTTAAAAGCACCTTTTGTAACTCTTAGAGTTTTTGTATATTATGCTGTTTCAAAGTCTGACTATATCCTCTTGGTGTTGATGGATTTTCAGTGCACCAGGGGAGGCTTAATGATAACTTATCAGTAGTAGCTTCTGTTCAATATGACTTTTTTTTCCTTTTTTTTCTTTTTGATACTTGAAATGGTGGTGGAAAAGTGCAGTTCTAAGAAAAATGAGTATATTGACACATTATTTTAGAATGTTAATGAGCAAGGTTCATCTCCTTGAGTATGTGAGAGTAATAAATATTCTTTTTTCAGTGGCAAAGATGCTTATTATTCACAAGATCACTGTAGAGCTATCAATCCTACAGGCTGTAAAAAGTCATTACACATACTTGATGTATCATCATGAAGCTTGTCTCAAAATTAAGATTTTTAAAAAATTGTTTTCAAATATTTGTCATAGGTTTTTTGATTTGGTATCTTGTTGGGATTTTTGTTTGTTTGTTTTGTTTTTAAGGAAGCATTACTTCTGTATGATGTTCAATCTGAAATTCATCTTCAAATAGTCCTATATAGATACAAGTTTTCATCACTGTTTTAATTGCTTATTTCAGTCTTTCTTAACCTGTGGACGCGTTGCTTCTGTATTTCTTTCATTGTTGCTCATGGTTACTCAAGACTCAAAAGGGCTATTTAAATTTTCTGACACATTCCTTTGTCCAGGCAGATTTTGAGAACTCTCTAACTGTATCTGTCATTTTCAAACATGCAGCTGAGAAATTAACAGCAACTCCACAACTTCTCTGGCAATGACAAATATGAATTTTTTATGCAAACAACACACAATTGCTCTGTGCATTTATAAGATGATCAGCATTTCCTGAACAAAGTACTAGAGATGACATTCATGAGTAGGATCTACAGGTATGTGTGTATAAATCAATCAGAATTTATGGAACATATACACTATTACACACATTCACCTCTCTCTGCTGAGGTATTCCAAAATACGTATATATTATCACTCTTGTGCCTTTGCTATGAAAATCACTGGGTAGGGGAAGCAAAGGAAATATTGAATTCAATGCAGTAATGCCTTTTTCTCTTTTCAATAAAAGTGGACAAATAAAGTGATTATATTGGTTTTCTTGAAATCAGTTCCCATCTCTTTCTAAAATCTACCAATAACACAGTTTTGTCCTATTATGTAGCTAGAAGCCTGAACTTGTGGAGCAGAAATTGTCTCACTGTTAATCAAAGCTGTGGTTTATTATGATTTAGGTCAAGGAAATAAACCTTCTCTGTGCAGCTTGATTGCTGGTACTGACATCACCACTTTTATTACTTTCACTGCTTTGGAAACAAATTGACATTCAGTTCAGAAATAACTCTGTTTGCTCAGCCAAACTGACTTCAATGCTCTCTCTGTGAGCTGACAGCTGGCTTGCAACAGATGATGATGACTAATCAGCTGATCATGTCTGAAAACAGAACCATGCACCTGGAACCAACTTAAAATCACATTTCTATAACATTTGAAATAGTTGTGGAGGCCTCAAAAGTTGATACAATATTGTCTTATCTCTGTACAAGATTAGCTTTTGTGAAATTGGTTACTTCCAGCTGAATTTGCGTAGCTGATTTTACCTGTGCATATATGGGAAACTTGTCTCTAGTTTTCTAAATTGATGTATTCACTCCATCTTCAACATCCACAGATATTTTTTTTTGTCCAGAAAATGTTTCATCAGACCAAATTAAAATTAAAATAGTTATCATCAAATATTAACGTTCAAATAAAAAACTTCCTTTAGACTTGGGTCACGAACCCAGTCTTTTGCTTTCAGGATTTTTTAATTATGTCTCACTGTGTCCTCCAACTATAAATCTTGGTGATATCCTTATAAATGTTTATGTCTTAGCCACAGAAATGCTCATGTTGAATATATTTTCATAACATTGTACACTAAAAATAGAGAAATTATTAGCTGATTTTGCTTGTTGACATGTCAAATGGCAAATGGAATAACAAGTTTTCCATTTTGTGAGACCATTGCTCAGTGGTTGCATAGCTGCAGCTTATATCTAGTCACATATTTAGAAGTAACAAACAACATCCACAGTTAGCTAAAGATCAACATACATGCCCCACTATGTGATACAACAACGATTTTTGCATATGTCTGAAGTGCAGAAAAGAGAAGCCTACAACAAAGGAATTATGGGATTATCCAAGGGTATCATGACTGAAGAAATGGCTAAGTGACATTATCAATACTACAGTAATTATATAGCTTGAATAAGGGTTATTACAGTACTACCAGGGACCTATGTATAATATCCTTTGGTAAATAAACAGTAGGTATGCGCCCTCTGAACATGAAGGAGTCTTTCTAGAGATTCTAATAGACGGTTACACTATAGTACTTTATAACATATATTTATCAGGAAAATAAACTCTTTATGGAAAGGATCTCTCTGTGAGGACAGATGCATGACTGCTTTGGAAAGGAAACACAGAGGGAACTCAGAGGAAACAAGCAAAGGAATTAATTTTTAATGTTTGAAATGTTCAGATAAGATTTTTCATCAGGTGTTTTAAGGGACTTGGGGAAAAAAAACCCCAAACAAACAGCCTGTTTTATAGCCTCTTTATTTGATTCTCAGCTGTACCTGCTGGTTACCATTGGTGTTATATTTCATTTAGAGTTAAGGGTTTTTATGGCATGGAGGCTATATCAATGCGTAAAAGTACCACATTAATGAATGAGCAGCCAGACTCTTTGTAGAGGTATTGAGTGACAGTACAAGAGACAGTAATCACAAACTGAAACACAAGAAATTCCTTTAAATATGAGAAAAATGTTTTGTAGAAGGAGAGAGGTCAAACACAGGTTATCCAGAGAGGCTCTGAAATCTCCATCCTTGGAGCCATTCAAAAACAAATTGGCCCATTCGTGAGCTGTATTAGGCAGTCTTCAGAAATCCCTGCCANGGAAAGGATCTCTCTGTGAGGACAGATGCATGACTGCTTTGGAAAGGAAACACAGAGGGAACTCAGAGGAAACAAGCAAAGGAATTAATTTTTAATGTTTGAAATGTTCAGATAAGATCTTTCATCAGGTGTTTTAAGGGACTTGGGGGAAAAAAACCCCAAACAAACAGCCTGTTTTATAGCCTCTTTATTTGATTCTCAGCTGTACCTGCTGGTTACCATTGGTGTTATATTTCATTTAGAGTTAAGGGTTTTTATGGCATGGAGGCTATATCAATGCGTAAAAGTACCACATTAATGAATGAGCAGCCAGACTCTTTGTAGAGGTATTGAGTGACAGTACAAGAGACAGTAATCACAAACTGAAACACAAGAAATTCCTTTAAATATGAGAAAAATGTTTTGTAGAAGGAGAGAGGTCAAACACAGGTTATCCAGAGAGGCTCTGAAATCTCCATCCTTGGAGCCATTCAAAAACAAATTGGCCCATTCGTGAGCTGTATTAGGCAGTCTTCAGAAATCCCTGCCAACCTCATCACTGACTCTCTGGTCATAGTGGGTGGACGTCTGCTTTGGAGGAAATTGCAATTTTCGTGAAAAACAAGCAAGTAAGCTCATGAAGATGAACTTGTAGGGTCTGTAGGATGTCAATAGCAGAAGATATGAGATGGAGAAAGACCAGCATTTCACAGAGGATGCATGAAAGAGCAGAAGGGAAGGAGTGACTGATAGCCAGGCCTCAAAGACAAGGGAAAGGAAACTTCATGGATTGTAAACACTGGTATTCTAGGTTTCATTGGTTTGTTACAAATAAAATTGAGCATTTCATTTTAATGACCTCATCAGAGAGATGATTTTTTATAGTTATTCACGTTCAAATTTAAAAATCATATATTTAAATTCTAGTTGCTTGTGTGACAGCTACATTATGAATTCTAATCAACTCTTCAGGCATGCATATCATCATCTATACATCTCAAATACAAAACCACTCAATTTCTGTTCATGACCATCTTTTTTATTATTGCTTTATCCGTTATTGCATGTCATATGCAGAGGCTTTCTCAAAAAAATTCCATGAGATTTTTGACCTTTGAATTTGTCTTCACTCTTTTTTCAGTCACTTTGGAAAACAGGGATGTGTTTTGCATGCAAACAAAGCAGCTGGAAAATATTTGAATCAACCCCTATAATCAAGTGTATGTTTTTTTCTTGTGTGAAAAAACTTTTCTTCAGTGATAGCAGATAACACAACTACTCATTTTTTTAGAGTATTTCTGTTTTCTTCTTTGTTTTGAGAGTAAATTAAAATTTAGCCTGTCATCAGCATAAACTATAGTGTATTTTGAAGAATACCAACTGTTTTGTAGTGATAGTGGAGAAGCTCTTTTCTCCCTCAAATTTATCTCAATGTGTTTTTAGTGAGTGAATCCCAGCAGTGTGAAAACTCCTCTTTTCTACTTAGTGGAGAGTAGATTGCACGTAAAATCTGAACAAGCAGAGGAAACAAAGCGTGCTATCACAATCTCTAGAACACAGAGAATCATTGAAATCCATCAAACCAGTACGAGCAGAAAAAAGAAATATTATTTTTCAAAGATGTATTTGGGAAAGAGCATAAGTTAGAGCTGATGACAAATCTCAGAATTAGAAGTACTGTAAGAAATGAGCATTATGTCTCTGCTGTGGGCAGTACCAGAGAGTGCTCAGCACTGGAGTAGCAAAAGATACATTCAAACGTATAGCATATCCTTCCTAGAACAAACACACTTTCCTTCTGTTACTGCTCAGTGAGGAAGAATAGAACAGGACTGCATAATTAAAAATGCATGCACACACAGAGAGAAAAGGTAAAAAAAAAAACGAAAGAACAACAACCTAAAACCAATTAGCAATTGTTTTGTTTGATGTAGCCATGGTATGCCTACAGCAGCAGCACACAGTGGGGCAGAATGTTATATATATTAGCCTGAAAATCAATTGCCTCTCACTTTGCTTTCTCAGAGAACCATAGATGTTTGCCCTTGATTTTATGCATACACTTAGACAATAATATTGTCATTAAAAAACTGACAGTTGATGGCTCTGTTCTTTACAAAAATCATGGAACTGAAATCACAGTCTTTTGAAGAAGAGTTAGTGTCATGAGATCATTTCGTCTAACCTCTTTATTCATCCCTATCTTTTTCTTTCTTAAGAGTTATAAAGAATGTGGGTGAAAGGTGCAAATAAGATGAAAAGAAGAGAAGAAAAGAGGTGCCCTTACTGAAAAATCACTAATCTCAGCAGGCAGATGGGGTGGGACTGAAGCAAGAGCATAGGGATTCTTTTCAGCCAAAGAGGAAAGCACTTGAGTTTCCTGGGGTTAAAAAAAAAAAAAAAAAAAAAAAGAGAGAGAGAGAGAGAAAGAAGATATGAAGAGAAACTTTAACTGCATTTTAGCCACTGAATGAGAGCAGAAAATAGAAGAGAACAATGTCAAGCATCTGGGGCTGCCAAGAAACTAAGGATAGCAAGTTATAAGTTAAAAGAGGGGCTCACCGTACTCTGTAACAACCTAGGGTAGCCACCTTCCGTGTCCTATCCAGTATGAAACTACTTTCCCCTCCCAATAATGGCTCTCCTGCCTGTTCATGTCTGGACTGTGAGTTTGCCTTAGAAATATTACTATTTCTCGTCTATTTTTTTTTTCTTCTAAATTCATGTCCACAACTCTCTTTTGCTTTTAAAACTTTCAGTCTTTATCCTGCTTCTTATTTTCTAAAGTACACGTCTCTCTCCTTGCACCTCTAGGATTGCTAACATATAGGACTTCAGAGGTGATTTCTGAGACAGCTGTACCTCTTTTAAAGCTTCAGACACTGGAATCAAATGTCTAAATCCCTCAGTTTTCACCTTTATTTTTTTTTTTTAATTTAAAATTGTCTTTCTAATAGCTCAAAAAGGGCATCAGTCAAAAATAAAGAGGGTAGTAAAAGAACAGAACACAAAAGCCATGTTTTGATTTCATTGTCATTGTTTCATTTCAATTTTTAATGGGATTTTTCTTGAAATGGATTTTACTATTTTTTCTTTTATATCGATTTTCTCCCATGTCTGTTATAATTTTCCTCATGCATTCTTGTTTCATTTCCCTCAGTTTCCTGCACATTTCATTACTGTTTGATCCTAGCATTCTTCTACAATAATTTTTTGTATCTACCATATTTTCTTTATTTCTTCTGCTTCTATATTCTTACAGAACTACGCAACATCAACCTTATCCAAGACTGAATTAAATGCAGAAAATCGGTAAGCATGATTTATAAGAGTATTGATTATGAAAACCACTGCCGCCATTTCCATATACGGGCAAGAATGTCTTACTGTTACCCTAACTTAGGTGTGAAACCAATCAACTGCATTCAGACTCTTGGCCTTTTTCTCAATTCGTTTAATTTACAGTGAGCCTTAGAATGCTAACAGATATTGGGGGTCACCCAAAGTTGGACAGCAGAAAATTATCACTCAGTCCTGCAATAAATACAGAATAGCTCAGCTATGCCTGGGTTGGAGTCATAGTGTCTGACAGAGAAAGGGAGAGATGCATACTCATGTTAACAGTTTCATCAAACTGTTTTTAATCTATTGCCATAGGTCACCTGGACCATTTTAACTTGCTAAGGCTGTATGCACATTCAGCAGTTCCACTCAGAGCCTTTACAACAAAGAGATGTATTTAGTTGACAAGGTATGATAGCAAACACTCTTCTAAGTCCTGTGCAACCACTCACAGTGGGGCTAGTCAGAGGTCAGATACAGTCAAGGGATTTGTGTGTGCAACAGGAAAATCTGGTAGGTCGCTTTTTGTTGAAACATTCAGTCAGGAACTTGCTCCAGAGGTTGAAAGCTGAAATATTATATAGGAAATCTTAACTTTAATCTTTAATCAGTGCCTGGATATACTACTTTGTAGGGGATGCTTCAAGACTTAGTTTCTTGCATCTGAAACATGCATACCAATCAATTAAACTGGAAAACATAGGGAAAAAAAAGAGAAAAATGAGAAAAAACCCCACAAAATAGCACTTCTTAATATATAGAAATTGTGCTGAAGATTTTGAGAATTGTTAAAAAATTGGTAAAATTTAAAAATTCTTTTCCAAATAAGAAAACTATCATGATCTATTAAGTTTCCATTCACTAACTTGCTTCTTACACAAGAATGTAAAAACACTATAAGGCAAAATCTGAGTTTGTACTTGAAATTTTATTTTTCCTTTCTGTTCTTAATAAAAATAGTACTATTTTTCAAAAAGAGGTTTGCCTTGATTTTAGAGATTATAATTTCTATTTCTGTGTGTTCTTTTTATAAAATTCTTTGTAGGACTTTTTATTTTTTAATTTTGTTTTAGGATTTTGAAGCTAGCAAGGATTGTACCTTCTTAGTGTCTGTACAGTTTAGCTGCTTATTATAACCGCAGTATTACCGTAACCTAAATACTTAGAAAAATACATTTTTGATTTCAGAACACTGCTTAGCATGTCACCATATAATCCAAATTCTTATTTTTAATGAAACTTAGGAAATTTTTTTTTTTTCTTTTTGGCACACTGTGTCAATTGATATGCAGTTTTTATCCAAGATCCATGAGGAGAGAGACAACTATTTACTGTATGCAAATTATATGCAAATATGCCCTTGTTTTTTGACAGACTCACTGATGCTCAAGGATATCCTATCTTCCACAAATGAGATGCAAAGAATGAAAAACTCTCAAGTTCAGCAGCTGCCAAGCTCTATGTCTAGTACAGTAATGTCTAGCTTTCCTGGCCCTGCAAGCTGCATACCAAACCTCCCGCATGTATAAAAAGCACAAGACATTTATTCTGTAACTTAGAAGGGCAGATAGGTCCCTGTGAATGGTTCAAAGGTAAAAGAGAACAAAAGGTAAAGGAGACCTCCCTAGGAGATCTCACTGTTCTACTACCGGAGGGAGGATGGACGCACACCTTGATCATTGAATGACCTTTTGATTTCAGCTTCAAAAGAGATTCATGTCTTCACATAGCCAGGGACTTCAATCAGACAGAAGCCCATGTGCTGCACACTACTGCTCGCTATGCACCCCTGCCATGGACAGCTCACTTGAACTAGCATACTCCTCTTGAGCCTTCTCCAGAGATAATACGTAAATGAAAGAGGTAATTACATGGCCAACCAGTCAGCAGCTGTCAGTTATATTTAAAATAAAATTTACAAAGGAAAGATCCCATAATTCTAACAGGCTTACTTATCACATAATTTGTCTTTCAAATCATAATTATAAAGGTAATAGCAATAACACTAATAAGCAGCAAAGTATAGTTCTGAACAAACATTAATAACATCAAAAGTTCAATGTTCATAAGGAAGTCCAGAGGAAAGGAAGATGGGAATAGTTGTGACTCTTCTGTGTTTGTAAAAGCAGTAAAGTGTAGTGCACAGGGAGTGCCCATGGCATATTTCTCTTTCTTACTTGGAATTAAGGATCCAAAAATTATGACCCAAATTAATTCTGTTACGAGTTTATAGCCTAGGCACCAGATCCTGCACTTGTATAACATTGCTTAAGTTAGTAGAAGTCAGCTCATTAACCTCCTCAGAGGTTCTTGTGCTAAATTTTATATGAGCCACTTTATGTGTTCATCTTCTATGTCTCACATACTTCATACAAAGGAAATGTAAGCAATTTCCCTTTCAGATTCTATTCAATATTTTATATGCTGAACAGAGACAGTTACACCATTTTCCTGAATCTTTTCTTTTTCTACATAGCACCATTTGAAGTAACAGGTAATATGGGAAATTACTATATCTTAACAGGTTTCCTATTTTTCCAGCAGCCACATATTATTTTAGGTTGTGTATGCAATAATAGGGATGTCATTTCCAAAACTCTGTTTCAACTGTAAGACAAAAAGCAATTATTTTGCTGACATAAATGAAGGTGCAGTAATTATTAAGTACTTATTTTCACAGGGAATTGTGAATAAAAATATTTACTCATTTATTTTACTCATTAGTCTGTAGTCTATCTAACTTCCAGCTAGTCCCTTTGCCATTGATTACAACTTTTTGGGATCTGCTGTTCAATCAGTTCTCAATCTGCATCACTGTCCACCTATCCAGTCCACATTTCCCAAGTTTGCCTATGGGCATGTTGTGAGAGACACTGGCAAAAGCCTCATTGAAGTCAAAGCTGACAATATCTGCTGCTCTTTGCTCATTCATCCAGGTAGTTGTTTCATTTTAGGAGGTAATCAGATTGGTCAAGCATGATTTACTTTTAATGAGTCTGTGCTGACTACTCCTGATCCCCTCCTTGTCTTATTCTCCTCCATCACCTTTCCAGGGACTGAGGTGACACTGGCTAGTCTGTAGTTTCCTGGGTCCTCATTGACGTTTTTGAGGACTGAGGTGACATTTGCTTTCTTCTGGTTGCCAGGCACCTCTCCTGATTGCCACAGCCTTTTAAAGTTGATTCTGAGTGGCCTTGCTATGGTGTTCGCCAGCTCTCTCAGCATTTGTGGATGCATCCTGTCAGAGATCATCAAATCATCAAATCTGCCTAGGTGGTCTCTAACCGAAACCTCCTTGACCAATGGGAAGTCTTCCTTCCAACATTCCTTTACTCTGGCCTCTTGGATCAGAGATTTCTGGGGGCTGGTCATGATGGATAGTCTGAAAACTTCTACTTTCTCTGTTACACCTAAAAGAAATTTTCTCTGCCTATTTAATCTGTCCTTCTCAATCTGTCAACACTTTTCAAGTGTCATGATCAAATCTAAAATGAGTGAAATGAAGCATTTTTATGTAATACTTCAGCTGCTTCTCAGGTCACTTTATATGTCACTTTATAGTATGGTCTGAAGGATGACAGACTGATCAGCAATTTCACTGTCTGTCTTACCCTCATCGAAGGATGGGAGACAGCCGTTGCTCTCACTTTTTATTTACATCCCCTGCTGACCCCTAGAGAGGCAGCAGTGAGTGAAAGAATGAGCAGCCAAGAAGCCTTACTTGATCCAGAAATGATCCATGACTATTTGCTTGCTCTTGTAGGTACCTCCCAATGTGTGACGAAGAGGCTAGGAGAGGAAAATATTCCAACTGATTGCCAGAATGGCAATGGATTGTCAAAGTTGAGAGGGCTGGAATCTCTTACTAAAAATTGAGGGCTTACTGTTGTTTAACCCCAGCCAGCAGCCAAACCCCTTGCAGCTGCTCACTCACTCCCCTATCAGCGTTATTGGGGAAAGAATCGGAAGGGTAAAATCTAGAAAACTTGTGAGTTGAGATAAAGACAGTTTAATATGGAAAACAAAAGCCATGCACACAAGCAAAACAAAACAAGGAATTGATTCACTGCTTCCCGTGGGCAGGCAGGTGTTCGGCCATCTCCAGGAGAGCAGAATCCCATCATGCACAGCAGTGACTTGGGAAGGCAAACATCATCACTCCAAATATTCCCCTCTTCCTCCTTTTCCCCAGCTTTATATACTAGGCATGATGTCATATGATATGGAATACCCCTTTGGTCACTTTGGGTCACCTGTCCTGTCTGTGTCTCTTCCCAACCTCCCATACACTCCCTACTTCCTTGCCAGCATGGCAGTATGAAAAACAGAAAAGGCCTTGGCTCTGTGTAAGCCCTGCTCAGCAACAGCAAAAATATCTCTATATTATTAACTCTGTATTCGGAATAATTCCAAAACACAGCCCCATGCCAGCCACGGTGAAGAAGATGAACTCTACCCCAGCCCAAACCAGCACAGAGCTTTAAGATGCCTTTTGGAGCAAGGCACTGTAAGTTGTCCCTGCTGCAAGTTGAAATCCCCGTGCAACCCGCTTAGCTCTTGTGCAACTTTCAAAGAGACAATTCAGTACTGCCCTGCCTTTGGCATGTTGTAATTGTAATTGTCCGCTATGTTTTGGATGAGTTTATAGGCAGGATTAATTTAATTTCATTTAAATCTACTTCTATAATGTCTTAAAAACAAACAAGGAAAATAAGAGATCCCAGTGCTAAATGAAAAAGAAAGGATGAAGTATGAATTTTGTTAAAAACTATAAGCTTGTATTTTATGGATAGGAAAAAAAAAACAACTTCCCTTTTATGCCACATGCTTATTTCCATATAAAATTTACACAGCATGCAGTAAATTAGCTTAAAGATAAACTGTTCGTATACTTGGCTTGCAAAGGGTAGACCATTAACAGAAAGTTTACTTTAGGCCTTTAAAATTCTTCTCCTGTCCTCCACTCTCTCTGGCTCTGTGACCTCAGGGGATGTAATCCCTTAAAATGCAGCTCATCTTCAATTAGCAGAGAGAACATATGTACGTTCTTCACTGAAATCCCCAGGTATCGTGCAATGCAGTTCACTTCAGATTTTACAGTTAATTAAAGCCTCATACACATTTTCTGATTCTCTGGCTGGCAGTGGAGAGTTTTAAAGCTTAGAGCACTTTAGTTATTACTCTGCTAAAAAGCTTGCTAATAAATATCAATGTTCGTGTGCCTTTCTTGCTGGCCAATGGGAAGTTATAACCACTGATCTCCTCCTAACAACAGGATGACTGGAATTTGAGGTTCAAGGAGGGACTAGAGTTTGAAGTGTCTGCTTAAAGATAATCCCCCATAAAGATCAGAGTCCAGTGAGAAAATGTACCTTGAAAATGCGTAAGTGAACCTGGAGGAGAGGTAAGAAAGTATTTCCAGGTTATAACCTTGAAAATGTAGTTATAACCTTGAAAAATATTGAGGGAAAAGTCACCCTTTCTGAATCGTATTCTTAGGTCTTGTACTAGGCAGATGTGATTTACTGATATTCATGTGAATAGATAGCATGCTCTCTGAAGGAAAAAAAGCACATTATTTTCTGCCCAACCCTTTTCAACAGTCACTAAATTTACAATATGTGTTCAAACCCTTTTTTTTTTATTTAGTGTCCTGTGTAAGGGATCTGTATATAATACTTGCCTGACAGCTGATTTGGTCTCATAGGATGAAGATTCAGTGCTGTTTTTTTTTTT
>VWZG01009793.1:7258-21345 GCA_013396735.1 Grallaria varia | reverse complement strand
TCTTTTTTTTTTTTTTTTTTTTTCTTTTAGTAGACTATTTCCTAGTACTATTTCTCTTAAAAGTAATAATTCTGATTAACTCAGTGCTTCTTTCTCCTTTTTCTTTTTTTTCTCCCTCAGCTAATATTGAGCCTTCTTTTACCAGGTTGGTCCAATCACCTTTTTAATCTGTCATCCTCTGTCTCCTCTTCTGATTGCTGCTTCTATTTTCTCCACTTTTCTTCCATTTTCCCTCAGTATCCCGCTTTTATCTTTTTAACATTTATGCTGTCCTCCTGAACTTTCACTGGACTGTAGGCCCTTGATCATGGCATAAACTCATGCTTCCAAAAGTTATTCTCTGAAGACTGACTGTAAAAATGTCACTGCACTATGATTCTCCCATGCATCTTGATGTGTGGTTGATCTTCAGATCAATGTGACTTCTGTTACAAATGAAAATTTTTTCATTCCTTATGTTTATAAACACCACAGTAGGCCAGGTGACTGCAGACACCAGTGTTTCTGAAATTAATTCCTTTATATTATCTTTTTTTTCTTATTTTTTGATTGAAGTTACTAAGAGATAAAGTTCTCCAGGCACATTAAGTAGCTGAAAGACTTAATGAAGACTTAAGTCTTCATTCTGTTTCTGATATCGTCACATTGCACCCTTGATCCTTGTATGAGAAACTGCTTTGAGGTCAAAGAACATACACAAATATAATTGAAGGCAGAATCAGGGTCCATGTTTCTTTTCCCGAGTGGCCCCCGGGCCCACAGCGATCTTTTCTTGTGTTTTTTTTTTAATTGAAGTTCGGTTGGGGAAACCATTACAGAATCAGCCCAAACATACTGTGCTCATGGGTATTTTGCCCATACCTGTTGAGGGGTCCACCTACAATAAGTTTTCTGCAGAGACCATGGGGAGGCAAGTCACCATCTGTCAGTGTTGGTTGCAAAACAAGTGTTATGCAAGAGGGGGAATATACGTTGCAGAATATATTTGCATTCCAACATATCCCACAAGATCCAGGGGCATATAAAGCTAGACTCAGCTTAATGCTCAGCCTCTCTTGAAGTTTAGAAAGCCTATGACAAAAGAATGAAGAGGATTTTTTTCCATTTGCAATATTTTCTATTTCTGAAAGTGCCAGTAATAATGTATTAATAATTGCACTGATACAAGAGCAGGATGGTAATCTAGATTACCCTTTCCTAATTTTAATATTTGTCCTATTGTAAAAAGAGTATGAAAGTATATATGTTTCAGGATCAAGTCCTTTTTTGGCCTCAGCATATACCTGACTACTTAAGAAGGATGTTGTTCACAATTTCTTCTCAAGTAAACCTGTTGTCTAAAACACTGTCAATCTGAAAATACCTTACCATGGGTACTAACATCTGGGGCTTCCTTGATGGAGCATTTTCAGAATATTCATTGTTTTCACACTAATTCTGCCATTTCAAGTCTAAATGGTTTATGACAATTATTTTCTTTTGGTCCCTGTCCCTTATTTAGTCTCCTTCAAGAGAGAACTGCATGTATTTCTTTAATGTAGAGAGGGAATCTGCAAAGGTTAAGAAGGATTCATGGCTAGAAATGTTAGATTATATAAATAATTATATATATATATTTATATAAATACTTATTAATTTGACTAGGTCTGTGCACATTTAACTTGACCTGTTTCTAAATCTGCCATAACATGGTCTCATTTAATAGTCTAGGTAGTGTTTTCATTACTTGTTTTGGTGGATTTGCATTTCTGTGAGGCTGCTTGNAAAGACTTAATGAAGACTTAAGTCTTCATTCTGTTTCTGATATCGTCACATTGCACCCTTGATCCTTGTATGAGAAACTGCTTTGAGGTCAAAGAACATACACAAATATAATTGAAGGCAGAATCAGGGTCCATGTTTCTTTTCCCGAGTGGCCCCCGGGCCCACAGCGATCTTTTCTTGTGTTTTTTTTTTAATTGAAGTTCGGTTGGGGAAACCATTACAGAATCAGCCCAAACATACTGTGCTCATGGGTATTTTGCCCATACCTGTTGAGGGGTCCACCTACAATAAGTTTTCTGCAGAGACCATGGGGAGGCAAGTCACCATCTGTCAGTGTTGGTTGCAAAACAAGTGTTATGCAAGAGGGGGAATATACGTTGCAGAATATATTTGCATTCCAACATATCCCACAAGATCCAGGGGCATATAAAGCTAGACTCAGCTTAATGCTCAGCCTCTCTTGAAGTTTAGAAAGCCTATGACAAAAGAATGAAGAGGATTTTTTTCCATTTGCAATATTTTCTATTTCTGAAAGTGCCAGTAATAATGTATTAATAATTGCACTGACACAAGAGCAGGATGGTAATCTAGATTACCCTTTCCTAATTTTAATATTTGTCCTATTGTAAAAAGAGTATGAAAGTATATATGTTTCAGGATCAAGTCCTTTTTTGGCCTCAGCATATACCTGACTACTTAAGAAGGATGTTGTTCACAATTTCTTCTCAAGTAAACCTGTTGTCTAAAACACTGTCAATCTGAAAATACCTTACCATGGGTACTAACATCTGGGGCTTCCTTGATGGAGCATTTTCAGAATATTCATTGTTTTCACACTAATTCTGCCATTTCAAGTCTAAATGGTTTATGACAATTATTTTCTTTTGGTCCCTGTCCCTTATTTAGTCTCCTTCAAGAGAGAACTGCATGTATTTCTTTAATGTAGAGAGGGAATCTGCAAAGGTTAAGAAGGATTCATGGCTAGAAATGTTAGATTATATAAATAATTATATATATATATTTATATAAATACTTATTAATTTGACTAGGTCTGTGCACATTTAACTTGACCTGTTTCTAAATCTGCCATAACACGGTCTCATTTAATAGTCTAGGTAGTGTTTTCATTACTTGTTTTGGTGGATTTGCATTTCTGTGAGGCTGCTTGTCTGTGCATGTATTTGGGGTTGAGAAAGAAAAATTACATTATTTTATAAATTTGAAACTATTTAAATAAAAACAAATCTTACACAGAAAAAAATTGCAGTACTCTGTAATTTCTTCTTTTATGAAAGTTTATAGCTTTCATATGGTATCACATAAATGAAATTACTTGGTCCATTTCTGGTCATAGAAATTAAAGAAACAACTCTTTAATTCTGTGGTTACTTCCTGTCAGAATAGTAATCCACTGAAACTTGACAAAGTGAAGTATAAATGTAGGTGAACTGTAAATACTCACACTCACTTAGCAAAAAAACAAGTTTGTAACACAAGTGTTTCTACAAGGTCAGGAGTAAAAATTAAACCCACAAACACTTAGATGTCCTGTTAATATTATACAATAATACAATTTCATGCAACTCTTCTGCCAAAGATTACGAATGCTAAGCAAGTTTATTACAGATTCTCAGTTAACTGCCAATTGGAAAGGAAGACAAGGAAAGGAAGTACTGTATTTTCCATGTAAAATGGGCATTTTTCTGCTCACTAACCTATAAAATTATTTCTAAGTAAAGAGAAACTGTAGAAAGAAATGTGTTCCTTCTTTGTCAATCCTTGGCAACATTTCACTAATATATGTAAGAGCTGGAGATTTCACTGCACAAGGTTTCCTATTAGTCATCTTTGATTTTTCCAAATTCTTTGGAAAATATGAAATTTTCCTTTAAGAATACATTTGGAATTTTATGTTTTGGAATTGCTTTAATAGAACACAAATTGAAAAAATTCTGTTTAACTTGGTGGTAATACCAGAAAATGGGGTTGATTCTAAATGCTTCAAATACTTTTTTTTTTTTTCATGATATGCATTGAATTGTCCTTTCTCAACAGTTTTCAAAAATTAACATATTGATCTTAGCATTATAGTCGCTTTTGGTAACTGAGTGTAAAAGGAGTAATAAAATTAGCGTAATTAAGAAAAATGACACAGGTAAATGCTAAATGATGTAGAAAAGCTTAAGTATCATAACACAATTATAAGACCTGTAATATCTCATGGCTAACCGAGAAACAAAATCAGATCATTAAATTATGCTTGATTAAAGTAAAAAAAAAAATAATCAAGAAATACTGCATGTAAATTCTGCATAAACTATAAGAACTTGTTTTAAGGTATCTCTTAAAATCTCTAATTTTGTCTATACAAACTTGCTTACATTTTTGATGCAAAACTTGCTTACATTTTTAAGATACACAAGGAATGTTTAAAAATTAATTTTGGATTCATCTATGTCAAATACACTTGTGGATGATGCTCTTAACAGTTCAGTAATTCTCTGAACGCCTCTGATGTGGTTGGTGATGTACATGGGCTACAAGAGACATTTCGTTAAGGGAGGGTATGTGATTGGTAACATGAGCATCTGAGGAATGGGAAGACAAAACTGTGCTCTGAAAGAAATAGTTATTTTCTATAACTTGAAAATGCATTTATGCATTTTGAAGGTGTTTTTTTTTTTTGGTGTTTTGTTGTCATCATCCATTCCCCCCTCCATTAAGCTCATATCAAAACAAAATTATACCTTGGATCAGGAAGGATCTTGTGGAAAAGGTGCTTGGGAAACAATTGCTGTGAATGTCAGCATTTTATGAGGGACAGACAGTCATCTGATAGAGCTAAGCTTTACTCTGCCCTTCTGATTACAACTTGTGTTCTTCATTTGTGTCTGTAACAGCTGACCTGCTTGCCTCTATTTTTGTATTTATGTCTGAGAATAAAACAGCACTCTGACTTTAGGAAATCTATCTAGGGTTACCTTTAGATGCATGCTATATATATTTTAAGATTATCTTTAAAATACAGGTCACAGAAGAGCAAGGCAAATTCAGTTAGTGGGATATAATAACCCTTATACTGTATGGTTTATAGAAAATTTATAGTTCTTCATAATTTTTTTTTCCCCTGGAGAGTTCTTTTTAATTTTTATGTCCTGCTTTAGCTTCCCTCCATAGGTAGATTTTCATATTTGTTGAAAAATATTACAAATTGTTCCATCAGCACCTGATTAAACACTTTAAATATCTTCATTTTGTGGGGTTTATATTGTTTAACTATTTGTCACAGGACTTTTAAGAAACCATAATCTGTGCAGAATGAAGTTGAACGTATTTTCTGATCATCTCCCATCCCACTATATTTTCTCTTAATCAGTCATTTAATGTAGAGAATAAGATTATTTATTTTATAGCGAGACTGATTTGACAGTGTTGTGTCCTAAAACATATGCAAATTTCTATACGGTATATGTCAATGAGAACTTGCATACCTGACAAATAAAGGTACGTGGTCAAGTTTCCTTTGCAGTGATAAACCAAGCATGTGGCCACGTTCCCCTTACAGTGCAATTGCTTGAAGGGCACTGGGTCAGTCTGTTTAGATCATAAACATTAGTTACAGTGACTAAACAGGGATTCTTCTCATAGAAATTCTACTGTTAACATTTTTACAAGAAGAGTCATCTAATGTAGGAGGTTTAACATTATTTATTTAGATCATTTGTCTGTCATTATATTCCATTATGGTGTACAAGTTCAGAGGGAATAAATAAGAGTTAGATGAAGACAGTTTTTCTGAGAAAAGCAGCTTCATACTATCTTTGCTTAAATCTTTTAAGAAAACACAATATAACCAAGGCTAGTGCTTTTTTTTTTTTTTAAGACATACAAATGTTTAATAAATAACAGACATACACAGACTCTGCAATTGGTTGAAGATGTCTGCTTTTATTCTGAGATTCTTTTTGATGGCATTTCAGATTAAAGGGGTTGATCAAGAGTTTCCATATCTCAGAGTAAAGATCACTGAAAAAAACAAGAGAAACAAAACCCATCACTGATAAAGAAATCTCAGCCACACAGGGTGTGAGGAGACTGTAGGGGCAAGAACAAAGGGCTGTGTTTCTCTGATCTGTGCCAGAAAGCTTGCCAATTGTTTTAAGAAAATAGTCATAGGCTAGACGACATCTGGAAAAGAATACAGCTATAAGGAAAACTAGATGATGGGGGGAAAGTGAGAGATGCCGCTAAAAGGAATAACTTGTCTTAGAACCAAGTTATGACCTAAAAGATTATAATCTTTACAAAATTATAAATTGTTCATTAAATCAATTTTATGTGCTAAACTATAAAAACTGCTCTCTAATCATTCTTTCATACACTACTTCTGTGGGATTATTTCTTTTACTGGGAGGTGGAGAGAGGAATGAGGGAAAGAGAACACAAACACCATTCCATTTGTATTTCAGCAGGCATGTTATTAAATGGAAAACTCAGGATTGATGTTTACTAATCAATCTATAACAGTTATTCAACAGAAAATGATAACAGTCAGATTTCCAACAAGGAAAAAGAAAAAAAAAAAAAAAAGAAGAAAGGTTTAAATGACAAGGTATGTTTATAAGAAGATTGACCTAATATTCTAATAAGCACTACTGCCCCAAGATAAAGATGAAAAAAAGACACTTTAAAGATGAACTCAGCTTGGGGAGGAGGAGGGAAAAAAAAAAAAAAAAGAAGAAAAAAAAACATTCTGCAGTTTGCAGTCAGCCTTTTACAGTCTGTGTTCTAATTTATACAGTGTGAGTTAAAGTTACAAGTGTAAATAGGGCATATAATATACCTTTTACAGAACATATCAGAGTTCTCAGAAAAGTAGATTTAAGGCTTATACAAAGATACACAGTAATCTATTTCCGCAATACTACTCGGTTTTCTTCTTAAAGGCAAATAAAAAAAGGCAAGCAGATATTCTGGAAATGAAAAAGGAGGTGCTCCATTTCCTAAGCAATAGTGTCAGCTGAATGCAAAACTGCCTGCAGAACCTAATAACACTGAATGTCAGAGCCTTGAATTACAGCAGTTGATGTTCTATACATATTCTAGAAATATATTTCCTGAATGTGATGGTAGTGTCAGAAGAGTTTGTTAGCTAAATATGGTGATGTAGTAGGTATATTGAACCAGATAGGCACTACAATGAAGTATAAAGAATACTGCTATAAGAGGAAAATGAGGGAAATCCTGAAAACTTGGAATGATAAACAGTTGATTGCTGCACTCAGCTTTATGTTGATCAGAGCACCTCTAAAGATTATGGACAGTGACGACCCACAGGAGCTGCTTGTTCTTCAACATTCTGTAAAAAAAAAATTGTGTGTCACAAGCCATAATGTATTAAGCTAGAAGTCAGAGCTACAATTTATTTAAAAGTTTAAAATAAATACAATGATGCAAAGGAAAATCAGTTTTAACCCACAAAACCTGGATGTACAACCCAGCAGCCTGGGGCATGAACAGAATGGTGCTCATCAGCCCCTGTACTGAGCACCACGTGGCTCCCCTGAGTCCAAAGGAAAAGGGAAAAAAAACCTGCTGATAAGGCTAGTGGTCACAGTCTGGTTGAGAGTAGCAGTGCTGTTGAGGTTCTGGTCTTCCTCTCAATCTGACAATTGGTGCCCAAAGTCCCCAAACCCCAAGATTATACATGTTTGTGTTCAGGTGGGAACACCCAGTACCTCCCCCAGGGTGAGGGGTTTCACAATGGGTGATTTACTCAGTGAATCACAGATTATTTTGGAATATTTGATGGCCCATTAGCAGACATGACCCCTCAGGCTGGGTGTGAAGGTGCTAATGACTCCCAGAGGGGAGTTACCACACCTGAGTCATCGGTGGGAAGACAGGGAATCCTCCTATCTCACAGATTTTCCCACACACCCAGATCATATCCTGAGGTATCTGGTGTGTCCTGGGCAGCTGCTGCAAACGATGCATCATTAACAGTTCATGATAAATGGCACAGAGGGTATGGAATACACAGTTCCAGTTACACCCACACAGTGGTCCCAGCCGCTATAACTAGGACAACTAATGAAAACTTTCTGTCACTTCTCCCCAGTAAAAATTAATCATCTTACATGAACATGTAGTATTCCTATTGAATTTAATGAGTTTCTTATTACATTTATTGAAATATATCTGCAATTTTCTTTCTCACTTTTTCAAATATCACCTAAGAGATTATTGAGGTTGAAAGTTTGCTGGAGGTTATATGGGTGTTGTTTCGAATGAACAAGAATGGGTCTTGAATTTCATTCTGCTAGCTCCGGTGATCTTCACATGAATATATTAATCATATATTTGATTTTTATGTCTTACAGCACTAGTTTATTTTTTCTTAATGTTAGCAAGATCTCCACAGAAATATTATCTCTGTCTGATTTGTTGGTGTCATTCATTGGGGTGTGATCCTGAGGAACTCCATTAGAAAAAAATCTTATTAAAATATATGCAACTATTTACGTTATTAAAAAACCACTCTTTTACTAAATACTTGTTTAGTGGGAAACTTACAGGGTAAGGCAAAATCTGTTTGAAAACTTTTCCAGGTAAATATGGAAAATAAAGAACTGAAAATATTCATTCATGGGAAATGTGAAGCTCTGTGACTTAAGACTGCACAAAATCTCTAAATTTGCCACTGAAAGGTCCTTGATTCTCAAAATAAAAATAAAAAAATAAAAAAACCAAACAAAACCTGTAGATTTATCAATTCTAAAACCACTAACCTTATACAAATAGATTATATTTCCTTGAAATAACAAGTTCTGATGATAACACTCTATGCTGTCAATATGCTCTGTTTTGACAATGAATGAGGCACCAACTCTTTCTGTTTGTAGTATTTTGTTAGATGCTTCCCTTTCCATGTCTTCTTACGCTGTCTTCAGCTTTTATTTTGATGTGGATTTTTTTTTCTTTATTTACCTTCAAGCAGAATTTTTCCCTTTTTTTAATCAGAAGATTATGGTTTGAATATATAAGTCAGATAAGGAAGACTGAGGGAAAGGGAAGGGGAAAAGGAGGAAGACAAAAGGGATAAGGAAAGTTAGAAAGGTAAGAGAAAGTGAACAGAAAGGATGATGATGATTCAGGGCAAGCAAAATTAATTCCTTAAGCAAGGAATCTCTGTTCTCATTGTAAAGTTAACAATGTCTGTATTCTGCTGAATTAATGTAACAGTGTTATTTCATGGAAAGAAATCAATTTAAAAAATCTGTTTGGTTACACCAGAGGGCATATAGATTTGAACACCTCCTTGACCATTGTATACTATTCTTGTATTTTCTTCCTAGTACCACTGGAAAGACTAATGACTCGTGGCTCAGTTCAACATCAAGTTTTTGGTGGCTTCCTTAAAAATTGAGACTCCTTCATTTTTGTTTGACATGTGTCCTTTATATATGCATATCGTTTATGCTTCTCAAGTGTGAAAGCCTGAGGAAAACATGAACTTGGACCAGCTAAAGAGGTATATGAAAAGATAACAATGAGGAATAAGAGGAAGATAATGAAAGGTCAATGATAGGTGATTCAGATACTGGATCACTGGCAAAGCTCACTGAAGGCAAGGATAATCTTTCCTTTCATTAAAATGAAAATAAAATACATTGTCTGGAAAAAAACAAGATTATATTAACAAATATTGACCAGGAAATTATAAAACTTTTTATAAGAATAGGAAAATATAATTTGCAAGGAATACATGCACACTAACACTTGTAAAAAGTTGTTCTAAAATCCTTGCTGCTTATTCCATCATTTCATCTGTACCAGTACAAGGAATAATGATTAGTGATTTAGTAATATAAACATATCTTAGCAATGCGGTCACTTCTATAACCATGTTTACTAGAAAATTGCTACTGATCTTATAGAAAGACTGGAAGGTTTTTTTTTGTTTGTTTGTTTTTTTGTTGTTGGTTAGTTTGTTTTGGGTTTTTTTTCTCTCTTTTTTAATTCATTAGACAGTAAAATCAAAGAAAAATCTCTTTAATATCTAGAAAGCACACATAGAAGAACAGGTGGAAAAACAGAAACTTAAAATATAATGAAGGGGAGATACTCCGGAAAAACCCCTCATTTTATTCAAGCTAGGATATTTTGATACTTTCCATGGCTTGTTTTGGTTTCTAGAATCCTGTACAATGATTTGGACTTTCAAAAAAAAAAAGGGGGGGATGTGGGCAGAAAGCATTACGAAACCTTTTGTTGCAGTCTTATTTTTAAAATATTCACAGATTTTAAACCTTTGTTTATGGCAAAATCACCTTTAGAAACAAGCTGCCCATTTTGATCAATTTATAATAGGCAGATAAAATAACTTTAAATTTGCATATGAATGATTCCTGCCTGTTACCCTGTAGTTGTATCTTATGGAAGAATTAATGTTGCAGGAATTAATGTCAACATTTCTACCACTGAACATTATCACACAGCTTTATAGACCACAGGGACTTTATAAAAAAAAAATTATATGAAGGGCAATAATATCAAATTATCCAAATAATAACAGGTGTGTTATGCTTTGGTCCCAAGGTGTGATTCCACCATAAGATATATACCCTTGTAAAGACAACACTTCTGGTTTGGGGATTTTTCTTCTCTCCAGGGGTGCTCCTGGGTGCTAAATGTGGGCAGAATTCGTCTGAAGGGTTGACTCCTGACTGGTCAGGTGAGACAGGGTTTGAGGCCAGTCACGGGGTTACAACATGCTCTCAGACAAACAGATGGGCATGGGACACCTTGGGGCAAGCAACCACCCCACTGATGGTGCACAGAGGCTTCCCTGAATTTGGGCTAGCCAGCAAGACAAGGGCTACCCACAGTCCAGAGTCACTTCTACTGGCAGCCTGTTTTTGTCATGCATCTGAACCATCTCCAAGGATACAGCAGCACAAAAAAAGAAGTACATGTACAACACTATAAAAGCAGGTAAATTTTAGTTGGTGTCTGTGCAGATGAAGTTATCAAAGAAACAGTAATGAAAAGGCAAAAATATCTCATCCTGAACTGAATGATACTTTTCTGTGGGGAAGACATCATCAGAGATATCCATGCCCTTTGGAAACTGAGACAGTGTCTAGACTTCAGCACAGTAACAAGACAGTAATTCAAATGGCAAAATACAGAATGCTTCTCCTGTAATGCTGTTTGAATCAATTAAAAAATGTAGATCAATAACATCAAATTAAATTGCTTAGGGATTATTTAGAGGCTTCTCTTTTCCGAGCAATCTCATGTTTAAGGACTGTTGCAAATTGTTCCAAGTATTAGGAGCATCTACTAGTCAAAACAAATTTATTATTTGCAAATAAAAATGTGCTAAAGTAACAGCTAAATGTGAGCAACATTAATTCATTCTCTGACAGCTTTATAGCTAAAAAATGAATAAAGCTTGTTCCTTCTTCCCCTCTCATTCCAACTTGCCCTCTATGTAGATTTCTGGAAAACTTGATTCTGCATGGGGCACTTGGACAATCTTTAATTTTATCAAGGACTTCAGTGAAACTAAACTTTGTTATGTTGTCAGAAGTGTTGGAAGAGGTTACTATAGCCTAATATCTGACCTTTGGCTTGTTACTTTGTTGGTTTGGTTTGGTTTGGTTTTTAATTTTATTTTAATCTTTCTAACTGTTATAATCAAAATACTTGTATTATGGTTCCTTCCTTTTTCTTATTCTTGTCAGAGTGCTTTCCCTAATCATCTAAGTCTATGCTTCTGCAGTGCTGCCAATTGTTGTTACTCTTCTTACCATAAATATAGGCATTATAGGGTATTTTAGTGTCTGCTTTATGAAAGACTGATACAAGCTGTCAAATTTTATTCATCCTGGATACCATTTCCCATTAATTAATAAAAGTGCTACTACTTGCTTTTATTTTCAAATGTACTAACACAATTCATGACCATATGCAAAAATATTCTTCCTCTTTAACCTGGGGCAGAAGGGAGAGGAGAACATAGACTAGGTACTGGGTCTCTAAGAGAGAAGCACTGCTGATGCTGCAGGTGAGTGTGTAAGAGGAGCAGGAGGGATGATACCCAAAACATGAATTATAATAAGCATTGCCAATAGAATTCCTAAAAGAAGAAATGTTTTTGCAATCCAGGTTTAAGAGAGGACTTGTCCTTTAAGATATATCTTAGAGTTTTGCATCCAGAAGTTTTCCTTAAGAGAAAAAAACAGAACAAACCAAAACCAAAACCTGCAGAAAATAAAAGGTCTCAAAATAATAATTTTAGAAAATTTCATTTCTTTTGTTTCATTTCAAGGGTCACAACACTTTAGGTTTCCATTTTGGACAACCTGTGATTAATGGTAATGGTACCATTTCTGTTCTCTAAAGTTAAGCAGCATTTGTAGGAGACAGAGATTAATGAATCAAATAATTTTGAATCAGTACCACTGCAAGAGGAGTGAATAGCTTTCAACAAAAGATAACTCTTGCACTTACTATTTATGAACCAAGATTAGCTATCACTCAGTCTTATGCCAGTGTCTCGGCACTTCTGGTGGCAGGTCCCTCACTCTGGTTTAGATTTCCAGTGATGTTGCCTAGAGAAAGAAGTGGTCCTTCAGCTTCCCATGGGAATCCTTGGACCTTATTAGTTGCCCCTTATCTGGTTACTCTTTCTTCTCAACATACACCACAAATACATTAAATAGAAGATTTTTGTTCTAACCTGAAACTTCTTGTACAATTCACATTGAGACATGATTCTATTAATGTAATTACATTTCTACCACTCTAAAATCTCCATTGTATCATATGTTCTGGTGCAGAAAGCATTTAATGTACAACACTATCCATTGGTAGTCAGCCTTCCAGTTTCCTTCTAAACAGCCTGGTAACATTCTCAGTATTTTCAAAAGATCTGCTTCAAAGGATGTGCTCTGAAGCTGCATGCAATTTTGTATCTGTGAGTATCTCCTATTTATGTGTAAAAACTTCCATGCTAATTCAACAGCTCCTTTAATAGAGATTTTCATACCAAGAAAGTACAGCGTTAAAGTTTTCAGAGGTTTTTTAGGTCACCTGTTTGGTTTTGGTTTTTTTTTCTTGAGAGAGCTTCTGGCTTCAGTTAGGGATGTAGGACAGCTAAACATTTTGCCCAAGTATATGCAAATGCTTCCTATCATGAATGCAGGCAAGCTATTCTAAGCTCAGGAAACATAATTCAAATCACAGAAATTCAGATCATGACATTAGGGATTAATAATTATATGTACCATGACAAACTATTGATAAACTTCTAAATCAGGAGATTAACCCAGGTACACTGAAAAACTAACTTCTTTTTCATTTTCTCAAAAACAATGTGCAGCCTGTGGAATCTGATACAATGAAATCTGAAACAGAACTCCAATCTGACAAAATTCCTTTTTTTTTTTTTTTTTTTTTTTTTTTTTTTTTTTTTTTTTTTTTTTTTTTTTTTTTTTCCTGGCTTTTTACAAGCATTTTGTTTTTGTGCAAAAAGTCAAATGATTTGGGAAAACTATTCTTGCACTCTTTTTTCTTTTCATTTGCTATATCTTTTTCCTTTTTACAGTTCTTTCTTTAGACTTCGTAAATTATATTTGTCAGTGTACTCCCCAGACTTGGAGCAGATGGGATGTTACTAAGCAGCATCACCTTGTCAGAGCTGAAAGGGCTCCCAAGCCATAACATGCTGGATATTTGGTAAACATGAAGCACCAATCTCACTCCACTCTGTGAGCTGCTTCTCGTCCTACCGCGGTTCACTCAGTCAACCTGCAGGGAGTAATTAAGGGTGAGCACAACTGACAAAGGCTGTGAAAACAGATGGAAAACCTTTTACCAAGCTGATATTTTTCATTATTATTACTATATTTATTATTTCTTTCCTCTCTGCTTTAACAAAAGAAGTTGCTGCACTTCCCCTACAGCACTGTTAGTCAAAAACAGTAAGGTGAAGGCAAATCAAGTAAAGGTCAGCCCTGTTAACCAGAGAAAAGCCTCAGGTCACTCACTACCATGATCATAATTATGCGGTGTATCTTTGTGCTAGTTAAAGGTTAAATGACTGGAAAGAAGAGGGATAAGTGTGCTGAAAAACAAGGAAACAGAAAGGAATGTAATCTTTTCAGAAGGTTAGAGGTGAGACATGGCGTAGCTTATTGTATGAGTGCAAAGTCACAGGGTTGGAGAGCCCTGGGATGCAGTGCAGAAATTGTCCCGACACTTCTAAAGTAGGACACAACTATTGCCATACAGAAAATAAATAGATTCTAAAA
>VWZG01009792.1:227868-268717 GCA_013396735.1 Grallaria varia | reverse complement strand
CCCCCCCCAATAACAGCAAAAATCGGTTTTTCTGCGGGCACACCTTCAGAGCAAGCAGCCAGACCTGTAGATTGGGGGCACATATTTATGTCTGTGTGGTTCTCTTACTGCCAGGACTGCATTTTTACTGCTCACTTGAACATGAAGAGATTCTTTGGAAGTAAAATTGACTGTGAACTCACGTTCTGATCTCCCAGTCTCACACTGCTGTCTGAGATGGCAATCTTTCACTTGGAGCTTGGGATTAGGCAGGTCTTCAGATTTCACCCTTGCTTTATGATTTATTTTGATGAGAACCGGTTGATCCTGTCCACCCAGGGCTGTACAAGAGCCCTGCTGATGGATGGGCAGGTGCTGGCCTGAAGAATGTCATATAGTCCTGTGAGAGTAGCCACCCCCTTGCTCTGCCTGTGAGCTGGTGCAGACCCAGCTCCTCTCCCAGGCAGCCCTTAGGGAAGCCAAGGGGTGCTGTGGGCTGCCACCCTAACTGATAAGGCAACAACAGACCCGTGGGGTCCAGGGTCCCCGATTCACTTCTCCTTCACATCTGATCTATCTGAAAACAGGTCTGGGGGTGCATCTGTGGGTGCCCTCTGGCACGGCTGACCCATTAAACAGCCCACTGCAGGGCCCTTCCCTTCTCCAGAGGTTAAAACAACAAAACCACAGAGCAATGCTTTCTTTCACAAAATCTCCAAATGCAACAAAGGTTTTTATTGCATCACAGTGAAGAATGCAGGGCAGGATGTGACCCTCCCCACAAGCCGGCCTGGCCCACGCCGCCTGCTGGCAGAGCTGCTGGTATGTGTGGTGTTCGTTTGGTCTGCGCACAATAGCCTGACTTATGGAATTAGCGAAGCAAGAGAAATTAATTCAACCACAACCACATTTTATTCACAGAGATGCTCGTCTGAAAGATGATGAGCATAATCAACCAGTTTCTCTTAGTAAAAACCTGCAGCAGATTCATTCATAAGAAAATACATCATTCTTAAAAGGAACCTTTTCCTGTTGCTCATTTTACTCTGCCTCTCTCTTCTTGACAAGCACTTTAGCTTTCTTAAAATGTTGTTCAATTAATGGGTTTATAGATAAATACTTGACAGTCAACAATAATTATTTACCTTTACACATTCAAAAGATCATAATGATCAAGAGAAACTTTAAAAAACAAAAGCAAAAAATCCTGCCTGGCTGCTTTTAGTTATTTAAAGTGAATAGAAAGTGAGCCAGAAAAGAAAAAGCAAAAGAAACTCCGGCGATTTCCATGGTGTGCAAAGCACCCACTGTGAGGAAGTAACAGGAGAGCCTGGCAGGTCTCCTGGAGCCAGGCAGGATGCTGCCCTTCAACCCCTAGCAGTTTATAAAACACATGGCAGCTGCCTCACAGAGAAGAGCTAATGATCTGTACACAGTGCCAGGCAGCCGAGGCACATGGCAAACTCCTGCCCACTTCCTCACGGAGCTTGCAGGAGCAATGGAACACCCTCCACATCTGAAAGGAGCAGTGGCTGGGACCACTGGACCCACTCTCAAATCACAGGAAAAGGTGCCATCATTGCCACCCGTTGCACATTTGTATATATGTATATAGATGCCTCACAGCCCAGCACCCCTCAGAGGGGTACCCACCGCCTGCTGCAACATGGGCACCAGAGACAAAAAACAGCAAGAGTCTGTGGGTGGTGGGAACAGGTACCCGCCATGGCAAGGTGGACATCACTGACTATGGCTTTGCAGCCGCAGTATCTGAACCTGTAATTACATCCACCCCTTATCAAACAGAGATTTTGAAGAGTCTTGCAGACTTAGGGCTCCCTCTTCTAAGTTTTTTACAGGCATTTGCTCACTGGCAAAGTTACAGAGACATTTCTACGGGTTCTGCTGAGGGGTCAGACTGTGTATTGCAAGGCACAGGAGTGACTACGGGGTGTGAGAGAAAAAGAGCTTGGTAACTTTGTTCAAGAGGAAAGATTGTTGGAAAGGAAACCCATGTGTGGTTGGCTTGCATTTGTTTCAGAATAAGTTGTCTTTGTTTCTCAAAAGCCTGATGGATGATGAGATGGATGTGCATGCCAAAGTCTGCAGAGAAAGCATTGGTTTCTCTCACTTCACCTGCAAGAATCTCCACTGAATTCAAAAGTGAGAGAAAGATGCACTATGTCCTCGCTGCCTTAGAATTCAGTCTTGGTGCAGGGGTGGTTTAGGAGAGGTATTTGCTGTCCCACAGTTACCCTGCTTGACAAGGTATGATACTTTCTCACTGCCTTTGTTTCCCAGCCTGAAAGAAGAATATCAGAATATCTGCTCATGAATTAAGAGTGCTATTGAACAGTTTCTGCAGGGTCTAACCAGAGTGTCAACCAAAATCCCAGTTGCCTGGTTTGCTCCTGAGATCCTGCTGCAACACCAGCACTTAGGAGAACTGCTTCCAGCGGTTCTGCCTCTCCTAATGACTTCAAGTGAGGGAGCACAAGTGATTGATATCCCAGGGAGCCTACTGATTTCTACAGGCATTTAAGAAGGCAATAAATACCTCAGTGATTACAGCTATTCATGAACGAAAGCAGTCTATACACGTGTTGGTTCACTATTGAAAGTGGTAATAGAAGAGGTTAATAATACTTAAAATGCTTTTTCCATCCCCACAATAGGTTTAACATTTTTTTCTGAGAGAAATTTTACTATTTGAGATGCGAGAAAAAAATTCTGCAGAATTGAAACCCCATCTATATGTTCCCATTAAGTTCCATGAAAGAAATGCCTGACGTATTTTTATGCTGATGAAGCCTAGATGAATCAAAGCAGTGTTCCCACTTAATCCATTCTAATGCTAATGTTCAATTCTAGCATATTTATACAAAAACACTGCTTATAAAGCAGGGCCACAGAACAAAATCTCTGCAGCACCTACTGAGGTGAACTCCAGTTGTAGTAAGCACTGATTATATGTTTGCAGGTTCTGAATGAAGAGCGCTGTTTACTAGCTGCCAGCCTTCTGCACTTCTACAGCCACAGAAGCTTGACAGAATAAAAATGACGTGCATCGCCCTTGGGGTGGGTGCGTATTTTCAGCACATACTACAAAAACAAAAGAATAAAAAAACCACCCCCACTACCTACCCCACTACGCCACTCCCTCAAATATAAATCTCTCAAAGCTGTGTGACAAAACGTGTAATGCAGGGGCCTTACTTGAAACACTCTTTGAACTAGACAATCATTTGCCACTTAATCCTTAATGAATACAGTTGCTATTTTTGCAAGCACGTCACACTGGTGAGAGTGTTTGATGATTAAAAATCAGTGAGATATGATTTTATTCCTATAAATAAATATAACCTGGTGCCTGTGCACATTTGTATGCACACATAAGCCCTCTCCAAACCGCAGGAGTATGCTGCATATGCAAAGTCCTCAAGAGAGAATGAACACCTGGGGATAAAATAGATTGCAAGTCCTTATTTGTGCCTGTTCATAACACAGAAAGTGGTGCACTTCTTGGTACACCTCAGGAACAGCAAGCTGTCTGGGGCACCAGATGTGGGCTGTTTGAGTTGAGACAGGGTTTTCAAGAGGACTTGGTGCATCCAGGCACAACAATGTCACTGCAGCAGTCAAGAGAAAAGGCAAATTTTTCCTCAGCTGCTTTCTCTGAACCCCATCTTTAGAGGATGAAGATTAAATCCTTGCTCTGGGAGTCTATGATTAAGTGAAAATAAGATGTCAAACTACAAAAGGAAATCTCAAAAACAGGACCCAAGGCATCCTGTACTGCTAAAAGCAGAAGACAAAGAGGAATGAACTTTAGAACCTGCCAATTTAAGAACATTTGTACGCCTATTAATGCCCTGAGAAACAGTGATGGTCCCTTCTGCCCCTGTCTTCAGCAGGAGGAGAAGACTTAGCGGGGAGGTATCTCAGCTTTTGTTGGGACAAACCCCTTGCTGCTGTTTCAGCAGAGGTCAGGCTGCACTGCCTGCTGTGCCGTGCCAACAGTCTCAAATGCACTGAAGGCATTTCTGTTTTCTCCCTCCTGAGTGCTGCAGGTGGTTTTGAGAATTCCAAGTTTACCTAGAATGTGTAAATCTGTGCTACTTATTTACATGCAAATATTCACGCAAAAATGGATGTAAATAATAGTTTTAACCAGGTACTAGACCGGTTAATTGTGTTGTAAGGAAAACTGAGGAATTTTACCTTTCTTTTTTTTTCTTAAACTCTCTTCTCCCGCCTTGTCTGGGCCAGGCATCTGGGACCCAAGTCACTGGCATCTCTCAGTCACTTCACTCCAGAAAAAATGAAGAGTAAATTTACTTATCACAGACCAACCCCAGAAAGATGTTGTGAGACATTTCAGGATTTAAAATTCCCTGAAATCCTAAGATGAAAGGGGTTTTGAAACTGCAAATAGAGAAAATGTTTTTTTTCCCTCAGTCCCATTGAATCAAGCTACTTAAAAGCAAAATAAGACATGCGGGAAGATTTCATTCTGAATTTGTTTGTGGATCAACCATTAAATGCTTCAGTTTTTTTAATCCCCGTGTTTTCTGAAGAAACAATGGACCATTTCTTTAAAGGTGCTGGTGAAGTCTGCTACAATATCTTGAAGGGCTGATAGTAAAGCCATTTAATTACGCGGCAATAAAGGATGTCTGGGGCTGGGGAGACCTTCCTGTTAGCGAAGAAAAGTAATTCATCCATCCATTATTCTAGGGGAGGTAGAAAGCAGACCTCCTTGTTTAAATCTAATTTTTATTAGCACTCAGGGGATCAGTGGGGGAATTCTGCGCTGTGTCCCAGTGTCGGCCACAGCTGCAGTTTTGGAGGAGCACTGTCCAATCGAAAATTGCATTTTCTCTGAGACTTCATGGCCCTGCTGTTGTAACAATAACACCTGAAATTACCATAACTGGAAGAGACTGGGGGAAAATGAATGTTTCTCTGCCTCAGTTTTGCTGATTTTCGCATGTTCGAGGGCTCCTTCAGGGAGCAGAATAAGGAAGACAAAGGAGTGGGCACAGACCGGCCAATCTGTTCTCCTGAGAATGTTTCTTACCATTCCTATTTGCCTGGCTCACCCTGGGCACCCCTTTGGCTTCGCCCGGGTTTTTCCTGGCGGGAGCGGAGCTGTGAGGGCTCCGAAGGGGATGGCTGAGGGAGCGCTGGGGCCAGCGGCGCGCCGGGCCCCCAGCCGCAGGCCCTAATGCTGCCAGTGCCTCTTTTTATTACTATTATTATTATTTTAAAAGATCCTCGAAGACTTCGAATCCGGCCTGTATTTCACATTGCGGGCGGGCGCTCCCACACGGCGCCTCCGCCGCCCCCTGCCGGCCGCGCCCTCGCGCGCGCCGCCGCTCGCTCCGCTCAACTTGCCTTTGGCGCCCAACCCGCCCCTCAGCGGGACAAACCACGTCTCACAACTGCGCGGGGGGATCCGCGCCGCCAGGGGAGGCAGCGCCTCCCGCCTTCTCCGCCTCGGAGCGACTCCGCAAAGGCCATCGAGGTCCTTCAGAGGCTCAGACAGAGGAGAGTTCCCGCTGTCGCTCGCGGTGTCGCTTCTCCGGCGCGGCAGGGCCGCCTTATCTGCTCCCCGCTCCCCCTTCCTGTGGCGCTGAATGGTTCGCGCCGGGACGGGACGGGGAGGTTCTGCCGCCATTTTGTTTGCGTGAGGGGAGAGCGGCCGCTGTGCGGGGGTCCCGCGGTGGCTGCGGGAGCGGGGAGCGGCGGCGGAGACCCGCGGTCAACCTGAGCGCTCGGGCCGGGGGGAGACGGCGAGGCTGGGCTGAGCGGCAGCGAGGCGGGCGCCTACCCCATCCTTGGCAAACATGTACATCAAGCAGGTGAGCCGGCGGGGCTGGATCTGCCCGCCGTGTGCGGTGCGGCCTGGGCCTGGCGGGGCGGGGGAGGTCGGCCCTGGCTGCCCCGCCCCGGGGCTGAGGGGTTTGCAGCCTCACACCTGCCCGGCCCGCCGCGAGGGGCCCGAGGGCTGGGGGTGGGCCCGGAGGCCTTTGCTTGGCTCGGCCTGTCCCGGGGGGCGGATCGCGGGAAAAGTGTCCCTGGCCCGGCCACGGGGCAGGTCCTACCGCCGAGTGGGCCGACGGTGCCTTCCCTGCCCCGGGACCCGCGGCTGGTTCCATTCATTGCAGGTGTGAAGTGGCGCTGAGGGCTTGACCCTCTTGGACCCGGGACTTGTCCGCTGGCACCCTTTATATGGCAGCCCAGGTGTCCTGGCTGCCCACAGGCTCGTACCCAAACAGGGCTCCGCTGAGGTGTCAGGCGGCATCTTTCAGCAGTCCAGGTTCTGGGTTCTCTTCTTAGTGTTGGGGTGATGCCTCAGGGCCCCGACCATGGGCCATTGCACCTGTTACACTTCACCCTTGCCAGGCTGATGTTCAGTTAAAAAGAAGATCTTGGTATGGACCTTTTTCAAACAGTTTTTGAGGTCATTATTACTGTTACTTCTGCAGTATCTCCCTGCATCTACTGTTTGGCTGACTGGGCAGTGTTTCAAATGCCTTTTGTTTGTGTTTTAGTAAATCACTCGGTATCACAGATGTGCACATTACTTTAAAGTTTTTGAATAAGAGTTCATGTTCTCCAGGTTTGAATTGCACAGAAGTAAGTGAAGATATACAGAAAGGTTTCATTTGAAGGAATAATAAAAAAAAGAAATTTGGGTGGTTAATAGCCAATACTGTTCTAGGAGCTGTAGAAGACTAGAGCGTAACAAGGTGTGACTGTGAGAACAAAACTAATTTTGTTCCACCAGTATCCCTCATTTTGTTGCTTCCCAGAAATTATTCCTGGTATTTGAACATTAAAGTTATTTAAGTCTTAATCCAAGTCTATACAAGGCAATAAAGAAGTCATGAGGCTTCAGAATATGTAGGATGGAAGAAGTGATAAGCCATCTAGAGGAAGACTTTGGGGGAAAGATGATGGTGTTCAGTCTGCCTTTATCACACTCCCATGGTGTCCAAGGATGTGGGTGGCAAAAGTCTGTGCTTCTATAGCAATATTCACTTTATGATAATTGGTTGTTTTTAGCTGTTTGTAGAGACTTTCAGGTTCTTTTGAGAATAAATTTTTCCAATCAGAGTGTTTTTAGAATATTATGGGTAAATTGTAAAAATAGCAGACTGCAGATTTTTTTGCCCATTCTTTTTTTTTTTCTCTTTCCTGAAATCAAGTGAATTGGGAAGCAGAATTATTTGTAAAATACTCTTGAGTTTTTTAAAAATTTTTTTTATTTAATTGTTAAAATCAAAGTGAGTGAATGTAATTGCTGTGGCCTAGAGTTGGTGGCAAGACCTGATCAAGATTTTTCTTTTCTGCTTTTCCTTTGAAAGCTGCTGGCACTGAGGTTGCTGCAAAAGTCTCCATCTGGCAGATCAGGCAGACTGGTTTTTTAGGGGAAGTTGGTGTTTGTGTTCACAAAGACAGTGCTTGGGTAGTCTTCAGTTCATACATTGTCTTAAACTTGCTTTTTGTAGTTTGGTCCATGAAATTCTGAGATCCTTGATTATTTCCAAAGCAGTAGCTTTGGGTATAGGTCTGAGTACAGTGCAGATGCCTAAAGAAAACTATATCTGGCCCAAAGAGGGGAAGCACAGACAGTTGCAGTTCAAAAAAGATTTAGATAGGCAAAGTATTGAACAAAGCTATATTGGAACACTATTCCTTTTCCAAAATAGCTGCTGTTCCTTTGCTCTGATTTTGAGGGTCAAGGATTAGTTATTTTCTGCCTACCTGTATTCTTAGCTTCAAATTCCAGTAATGAAATAATTTTGCACAGAGAATTTTTCCCCACCATTTGTTTATTGCTACCAGAACATTACAGAATATGAATGCAGTTCTGAATGTAATTGTTTCTTGAGGTGTTCAGGTGTACAGTTAAGGTAGATTTTGTAGTAGCGGGGAAGAGCTTGTTTTAATGTTAACAAGTACTTCTTCCAGGCTTTTTGCTGAAGTTTTGTATGTGCTTCTTGAATACAGAGTATTATGCTCATTTTCTGCAACATCGGCTATTTTAGTATTTGAAGGTGTAAGAGAAGGAATGACATGTTCAGAAAAGTAGAAAGTGGGGATGGGATCACAGACTTTACAAACAAAATGAAGTCTAAATTCTATAAATATTTTCACATCTTAAGCTTCAGCAGTAATAATATTGAGAAATGTCTTGTAAGATGTTTAGCTGTCTTCATAACAAGTAATTCTAGTGTATAATAGCATAGTGAAACATTGTCATTATTTAACTGTATCTTGTTGGAAGACATGGGTGAAGAACATTGCTATTAAATATCAACTGTTGTCCTTTTGTAAGCATTCTTGCTGAAAGATATGCAAACATCAAACCTTCAGGTGTCTGCTGTCTTTCTGATGTCTTACTGAGCAGAGCAAAGCTGCTGTATAGTCTTTCAGCACAGCTTTAATGTATGGAACAAGTTGCTTGATACTGGTAGTTGGATCAGTTTTGCTGCTATCAGAAATAAGTATTAGGATATTGTCACTCTCTGCCTTGTGTGTTACTTGGCCTGGCAAACCTCAAATTGCTACTGAAATGGGATATTTGAAATTTGGCATGCTGCTTCCAAATGGCTGTTTGCTGCATAGATCCTGAGGTTATTTGTATAGGTTTATATTTGTTTAGGATGTGAATTTTTTAGAACCAAAATAACTTGCTTTTTTTCCTTTTCCCCTTAGGTTGCTTAGTAAAACAAGACTGTATTGTGTGAAAAATAGGCAGTCCAGTCGAGTACAGTTTTTGGAGCCTGTATTTGCAGCATTTAGAGAATTTGTAAACTGAATTCTTAAGCTTTAATTGGATTGCATTACAAAAATTAAGTATAAATTTGGCATTCCTGAAATAAGTGTTATATTTTCTTTCCTGTATATAATATTTAATGCAAATAAATATTTTTGTGTAGTTTGTTACAAAAAGACTCTCAGAACTCTCTTGTTTGCTGTTCTTTGACCTACACAAGTACCAGCATCTCTTGCTGGGAGAGAAATATGTCCCTAAAGTGATGCTTTGGCAAGGGGCAAGTTTTATGATGTGGGTTTCTGATCTTGAACTGGAAAGTTGAGTATGTGCGGGAAGGGCAGGCAAAATCAGCTACATTGTAAGTGATGTAAATATTCTGTCAAACCTTACGGTTCAAAGACTGTTCAAGAACAGAGAGTACTTTGTTAAAATAATGTGCTCTTCTTACCAGGTGATCATTCAGGGCTTTCGAAGTTACAGGGACCAAACCATTGTGGACCCATTCAGCTCCAAACACAATGTCATTGGTAAGTTCCAATACTTGTCTTTTCACACTAACTAAAGTTGTACTGTTATTTCAGATGATGTTCATGTTAGTCTGCTTTATAGTGTTTAATATTCTGCCTACATTTGATGACTACATTTTCTATTTCAGAAACTTCTGTACAGTTGTTTGTAACATACCACAAGGCATATTCCACTTACAGCAAACGAATGCTAACGTTCAGTTTTGTTGTACATCTGAATCTTCAGAAACTGAGTGAGATCCTAAACTCCTTTCTAGCTACAGATCTCTGTATCAGCCAGAACTCCTTTAAAGGCTGTACTTGCAGGAGCAGCAGCAGAGGATTTGAATGGGATTCTTACTTCTTTTGTCTGTGCAAGTGTGATCATTTTTTTTAAATAAGCACACCAGTTACTATAAACTGCTGCAGAGAAAGAAGATCCTCTTTCTTCCAGCTATAAAGGAATGAGTTTCTGGAATTGAGATGTCAAAAAGGATAATATAAGTTTCAAAGTGCAGTTTCATAAATAACACCTATTCTAATAGCATGTTGTTGTCCCGCATTCTCACACCTCTTCCTGCTTTTGTCCATGGACAGCTGGCCCTGCTTTTTCATTTGCATTTATTTTAGTGATTGTGCAGCAACTTTTGAGACTGCTGACCCAACAGCCAACAATCAATTTTGGACATAAAATCTTAGTAGGCAGGTTTTACTCTGGTACTAGAAAAGCCTATGACATGAATAGCATGTCTTACTTTATAGTGTTACTTCTACAGGAATGAAAACTTTATCCAGGTATTAATGTTTTTAAAATATGCTGAAAAATCAGGCTTCACTGTATTTTTTACCTTTTTCTAAGACTTCATGGTGATCCCAAGTAGTTTTGGGAATGAGGTGAATCTGAAGAGCATGTAGGCAGGAAGGGATGAAAAGCCTGTGATGCTCATTGCTGCTGGAAGACAAGCAGTTTTGGAACTAATACGGTTGGTGCTGATCTTAAAGAGGAGACACTGGGTCTTGCTGAAACACATTGGAATAACCGCTGAGATTGCATTAGTGTAGTGTGCTGTGTTCTTATGCCTTTATTTTTTAAATAGACATAGTCCTTCTTCCAGTCCTTTTAAAACAAAATATTGCTGAATTAGCAAGTGGAGCATTAAGAAGGTTGTACGGCATGTTTGGCAGTGTTCTTGATTCTCCACAATATGTGTCGTGGTTAAAGCCCAGCCAGCAACCAAGCCACACACGGCGGCTTGCTCACTCTCCCACCAGCAGGATCAAGGAGGGAGTTGGAAGGATACAAGTTATATAATTTGTGGGTTGAGATAAAGATAGTTTAATAGGGAAAGCAAAAGCCATGCACACAAACAAAGAAAAACATATAATTAATTCATTACTTCCCATAAGCAGGCAGGTGTTCAGGTATCTCCAGGAGAGCAGAGCCTCATCACATGCAACGGTTACTTGGGAAGACAGATGTCATCACTCCAAACCTCCCCCTTTCTTCTTCTTCCCCCCACTTGATATACTGAGCATGCTGTCATGGTATGGAATATCCCTTTCATCAGTTTGGACCACCTGTCCTGGCTGTGTCTCCTTCCAACTTCCTTGCCAGCATGGCAGTACAAAAAGCAGAAAAGGCCTTGGCTCTGTGTAAGCCCTACTCAGTAGTAACAAAAACATCTCTATATTATCAATCCTGTGTTCAGCACAAATCCAAAACACAGCCCCATGCCAGCCACTGTGAAGAAAATTAATTCTGCCCCAGGCAAAACCAGCACAATATGCTACCTGAAGTTCATACGGTCAACCTGAATGTATGGGTAAGTGATTTGCTCTGGTTAAATATGCCAGGAAGATTTGATTTGGGTCTACTGTTCTTATCCCACCAGAAGTTCAGTATAAAAAACAGAAAGATGAGAATAAGTAGGGTTCATTTAACGGTTATTCTCATTGTGGGAGTTTATAAATCATTGTAATGTGTTTGAGCAGGCAGAGGACTGCTCTCTTGTTCTCAGTGACTAAGCAATCCGCCTGCCAAGTTTGCCTCACTACCTTGAGATTTCTTGTGACTTTGTTATATTTGGGTTCTGTTCTTGAATATTTTTATGTAGCGTTTAACGTACATTGCACTGTTAACCTATGTCAACCTGAGATTATCTTTTGTGTTTTAATTTTCAGTGGGAAGAAATGGATCTGGAAAAAGCAACTTTTTTTATGGTAAGCATGGCTTTCTTATTAGCATGGGGATGCTGATGATACCAGGTTTCTTTGCTTGTTTTTACTAGGAGTTGGTTTACCAAATGGTCCTCCTCAACAAGGAGTGGCAGATTGCTAATGAGTTGACAGTGTTGAAAGGCAGATCTCAATGCACTTAATACTTCAGATTTTTTCCTTGTATTCAGCTTCTCTTACTAAGGGTAGTTCTAAGACTTTAAAATGGCCAAAAGAGATATTTACAGGAGGAAACTGATTCTCAAAGTCACCCACTATGAAAGGTGATTGTGATATTCGCAGTTGTTTTAGACATTCTTAGTGGCTAAATTCTACTCCACAGCTGTTTGGCGCAGCTTATACAGCTTTCTAACATAAGGCTATGAGGAAGATTTTTGGGGGTGGGAGCATTAATGGAAGATCAGAGATGTTGGTCAAAGGTGTTAATAGCCTTTGTGATGATTGTGTTCATAAATTGTCAAACATTAAGTATTTTAACAATATTTTTAGCCTAGCCTGCATGCTATGTATTTGTAGAGGAAAGCTCATGAATCCTTGCTTGTGCAGCACAGTTAATGATTGTGCAGTGAACTGGTAATGTGGCAACAATGACATCTTCAGAGAAATCCTGGTGTACAGCAGGCTGCCTGATAAAGATCCAGCAGACAGAGGTTTTTAATGAAGAAATACTGTTAAGATTTTAGCAGCAGCATGACTGTATTATACAACAGTAAACCAGTATGTTTTGACTTAATGAAACTGCTGCATATCTCCGTGAAGGAAAAAATAAGTCTTCTGTTTCTTTACTATTTTATTACAGCAATTCAGTTTGTCCTCAGTGATGAGTTTAGTCATCTTCGCCCAGAGCAGAGACTGGCTTTGTTGCATGTAAGTGAAGGTGTATGGCAGCAAAACTAAAGTATAAGCTAATGCATTTGAATGTTACTACAAAAATGTTAAGTTGCTGGGCTGTGGATATTTTAAGCCAATTATTTTGAAAACATCATTAAACACTTTTTGTTTCCTATTGGCAAATGGGAATTTGTTACAAAGTCATACATATGTTGATAATGCGCACCAGTGAATGCATAGCTAAGATTTTCAGAAATAAAAAATGCATCTGCATAGATGCTCTTGACTCTCAAGTCCTTGCAAGGAAAGGGGAAGTGGGGTTGTCAGGGAAAAGGGAAGATGAATGAGCTTAAAATATTTTCAAAGGTGGCAGTTATCTAACCAAAATATCTCCTTTCTTAGGAAGGTACAGGCCCTCGTGTTATTTCAGCATTTGTGGAAATTATATTTGACAATTCAGACAACAGGTTACCGGTAAGTTGAACAAATTGCTTCATAAATAGATTATTGTTTCAGACTCTTGTAATCTCAGTCTTATAGTAAGTCATCAATACAGTAACTGCCATTAAGTCATTTCTGAGAGAGAGAGTGCCATAAACATTCTGGATTAGTTACAGCTGCTTGCAGTAGGTATGTGTATTTACTGTTTTTGTTTTCTTAAGATTGATAAAGAGGAAGTCTCACTTCGCAGAGTCATTGGAGCCAAGAAGGACCAATATTTCTTAGACAAGAAAATGGTGACGTAGGTACTTCTTTTCCTTTTCTGAATGAGACTAATAGTATGTCTGTAACATTCTGTATTCAACTGAACACTTGCATTCCTAGCCTAGTATAACTTTTGTAGGGTAACACCAACAGCTAGAACATCAGTCTTTGTGCAGTAGACAGCAGACTTTGAATTTGCACTTTAATCTATTCATTAATGTGTTATTTAACTGCTTACGTAGTACTTCTTTCAGGGATTTTTAAAATAGAAGAGTTACTGGACTTTAAGTTGTTTTATATCCTTCCTTATGATATCTTTACCTGTATTTGCCTCCTCTGTGCTTCAAGATGCTTATTTCTTAATCTCTCACCAACACTACAGTATTTTAGATATTTTCCATTTATATTCTCTCACTTCATTTTGGAATTAGCCATTATCCAATACAAAAGCTGCTTCAAACAGAGCATGAGTTACACTCAGTGCTTATAGTATGTGATGTATAGTGGTTATACTTTACTGAATTTTTACAGCTGTCTCTTTCTCTGTAAGAATTTTTAATAGAGACATAATAACATTTCAGGAAAAACGATGTAATGAATCTTCTTGAAAGTGCCGGATTTTCTCGCAGTAATCCCTACTATATTGTCAAACAAGGAAAGGTAAGATTCTTTTTCACAAAATAGAAGGAATCACTGTCAAGAGTATGATGTTTCCTGATGCCAAATTTAGTCCAACTATTGCAGAAGTAAATCAGAACCTAAATCCATTTTAATTTGAAATGGTACTTGTATGTAGGTGCTACTTTTGCAGATACTACTGTTTTAGTAGTTTATGTTGATTTTAAGAAAAAAAAAAAATCATGTCTGTAATGTTGATATTTAGAAAAGGGTTCTTTTCATGGTGATCTTTGCAATCAGGTGCTTTTCAATACTTAAATACAAATGAAACTTGATTCTTATGACTGTTTCAATGTAATAGATTTCTGGGCCTTAACATATGGCAGCGAAGTAATGGTAGAAAATTTTAAGAGGTTAAAAATACTATCAATGGAGAATGGGTGGAAACATACAGAAGTACCAAAAATGAACACACATTAGGGAGAGGGCTCATAGCATGGCCTGTCTTAGCTGGTCTTCAAGACCTAATCAGCTTCCTAGAGCTTATAAAGGACACCCACAGCTGTAGACAAAGGACAGACTACTTGTAATGGCTCACAGGATGCATCCTCAAGGAGGCACTGGAAACCATCACCTCCAAAAGATTTCTGGAAGGAATAGTTAAAAGGGGATGCAGGAGGCTTGAGCTCTTGATGACAGGAGTGCTGACACATCATATGGTTTCTCAGATGTTTATCAGCATAAATTTTCCTGTACAACTTAATGTGTGTATTTGAAAGAAACACCTTGAGCAGGAAAATCGCTTGTGTTTTGTAGTGGGGATTGGTGCACATGACTGAAAGCCAAAATGCACATACTGGTTTTAATATAACACAAATTAGAAACAGTTACCTTCTTGGAAAAGGATGCAGCCACTGAAATTCTATTGTAGGGAAGCGAGTTTTATGTTTGGTGAAATTGTATGGCTGATTTAATGTTGTATTAATGAGTGTTTCATGATGTGAATTATTCTAAGATTTATAACCTCTGCATTTTAGTGTGGTTTTATGGAGGCATTTAAATTACTTGATTTAGCACCAAGACTTAAAAGCCCAAGCTTGAGTTTCTCTAAACATAATTTTGAGTGGGATATGATTTCTCAAGTGTACATAATATTTATATACTGAGTTTTAGTTTAGTAACGTAAAAACCAACAAATTCCATTACAAGCAAGTGTAGTGTACATCTAAGTAAAATAATTGTCTTGAAAGGAAAGCAGTGGGGTATATACTATGTACATGAATCTTCCTGCCAAAACCTCAGGTAACCAAACACTACAAGAAAAGTGCAATCTTTGATCTGTTGTGGTTACCCGTACATCCGGAGCAGGCTATTGAAATGATAGATCTTGAATTTTCAGATCAACCAGATGGCCACAGCTCCTGACTCTCAAAGACTGAAGTTACTGAGAGAAGTAGCTGGTACCAGAGTGTATGATGAACGTAAAGAGGAGAGTATTTCATTAATGAAAGAAACAGGTAAACAGTTTAAGAAATTCTTTTTTTATGCCACCATAATTCTATTAACTAAAAGTTTGATGTTTTCAGTAACACTAATTTAGTTGAGGTGTGTTAAATGGTACAAAACGTGTCTTATTTCCTCCCTGAACTTCAAATATCTCAAAAGGTTTAATAAGTTACTTCGTGTGTGCTTTTAGTAATAAAACTTTTTAGCTAAGATAGGGATAAACTTACTGTTCAAAGCATATGAGTGCTGCCAGTGATAAAAATCAAGATACCTACTACTATGCAAACATTAAAGTTGATGTTGGGCAGTCTATAGTTGTGTTCATGTCTGTGTTGCCTTACTAACAACTATCAACAGTTCTGCTGTTAGGATGCTTTTTGGGGAAGTTCTGGACATGGGTTCTCTTCACATTTCATAATTGTTAATTACTGCAGAAGTTTCAGTGGCTGTAAATGGGTGGGATTGTATTAGTGTTTAACTGAACTTCAATCTTGTCCTCTTTCCTAAAGAGGGCAAGCGAGAGAAGATCAATGAGTTGTTGAAATACATTGAAGAGCGACTGCACACACTTGAAGAGGAGAAAGAAGAGCTTGCTCAGTACCAGAAATGGGATAAAATGAGGAGAGCATTAGAATACACCATTTATAATCAGGAGCTTAATGAAACCCGAGCTAAGCTTGATGAGGTAAAATATCTTGGCTAGTACAAGATACAAAATAAGCTGTTGATTTGTTTTTGCCACTGTCTCCATGTGTTCCTCAGTAGAATCCTCTCTGTGCTAAGGAAACTTTCCTGTCCTACCATCCAGGAGCCACTCTCTCAGTCCCAACTGCATCAGCTGAGCTGGGTCCAAAGTCCCTTCAGAATGGGCAGCTCCAGTGAGCCAAGAGGTGCCTTGCTTAACTCCCTATGGGCCACACTCATGCAGTCAGACTAGGTTTCCCATGGCAGAGTCTGACTTAAAATGGCTTACTCTTGGTGTAATAACTAAATAACTGAACAGCTCGAGCTGGGTGCCTCTGAAGAGGGACCCCATACAAAGGAAACCCTGGACTTTTATCCCCTTGCATTATGAGCATGTGCAAGTTTGAGGTCATCAGCTCCTGCTGTGTCTCTGAGTGTCTGCTTACCTGGCCTGCCCACAGATCCCCGGGCCCTTTGTTGTGCCAAGGGTCTGCAGTTCAAGGCTCCTTGCCTGGGGATCCCTTGCCTGGCACTCTCACCATCCAGAGCTTTAATCTACTGCTATACACTGAGCTACTTCCACTGAATGTATTCCTCTACAGAGTGTTCTTCACTAGCTAAACAAATTCTTTTGTTTCTGAAAACACTACTAAAACAGATTCTCGATATTTAAAGTATTGGTGATGTTTCCATACAGCTTTCTGCTAAACGAGAGACAAGTGGAGAGAAATCAAGGCAGCTGAGAGATGCGCAGCAAGATGCTAGGGATAAAATGGAGGTAAAAATACTTTTAAAAGGGTTCTCCAGAGGTGTGTCTTGCTTTGTGGTTTTGGCAGGGTTTTTTTGGAAGGGGAAAGAAAGGGGAGAGCTGATGGTGTCTAAAACTGTAACAAATCCAGTTTTATGCTTTCATCCTCTTTGGAAACATGAGAAGTTTTTCACACTTCTAATGTATCATAATCTATGGAATAATGATGTGAGTTTTGATAGATAGTGCAATGTACATGCAGTGTTTAAGATACTATATGCTTCCATTTGCATAGGAAATAGAACGGCAAGTTCGAGAACTGAAAACAAAGATTTCTGCAATGAAAGAAGAGAAAGAACAGCTTAGTGCTGAAAGACAGGAGCAGATTAAGCAGAGGACTAAATTAGAGCTGAAGGCTAAAGATCTGCAGGATGAATTAGCTGGCAATAGTGAACAAAGGGTACGTAACAGAGATGAAGTCTTAAAAATGCTTTTGTACTCTGAAGTTTTGGTTTCACACTGCAGCTTGAGAGGTTTGCCAGACAGATAAGTTAGTCTTTTGTCATGTCTTTAATGGGATTCTAAGGGACGTAAAGTTGCACTCTTCTGTTATGGTCCTTTGTTTATTGTCCTGCACGTTGCAAAATCAAGCACCTGTAATTCCCTTGATCTTAATTGCTGTAAGTATTGGGACTGAGGGTTTTGTTTATAGAACTACTTTGAACTTGGTTGTTTGGCCCATATAGACCTTCTTTGCTTGCATAGTTTAGCTTCTTGAGAATGGTTAATTTTTTCCCTCTATGCTGTCTTGATTTGAAATTAATTCACTTTTGTTAAATGTTGAAATACTAGTGTCAGATGAGCAATTGGCATCTTGCAATCTTACAGTGTAGTTATTCTGCAGAAGTGTGTATTTATCTAATAATATAGTTCCTGTTACTACCTAACTTTAAATACTGCTTTGCTTGACTTTCAGAAAAGACTGCTGAAAGAGAGGCAGAAGCTTCTTGAGAAGATTGAGGAGAAGCAGAAAGAACTGGCAGAAACAGAGCCAAAATTTAACAGTGTAAAAGAAAAAGAAGAGAGGGGAATTGCTAGGTCTGTGCCATTCTACAGTAGGGAGTCAGCATTTAGGAAGACTTCATTAATGCTGTCCATCTCTGGAATTAACACATACTTCTTGCTTGGCAATGGGGTAGCTCTTATGTACTTGCAGATGGACTGTAAAAAGCCTCCTTAATTGTTGTGGTGGGAACAATATTTAGCAAAATTATTTTTTTTAAAGCTTAACCACTTTTGTGGGCCATGGTTGACTTGTGAAGTCTTCTGGGTGATTTTAATGTTTGTAGCATGATCTTTTTCGTTCTGTTACTGATTTGGTGCTTAAATTTTAAGCCTGGTTTGACATTCTTAAAATTCTAATAGTAATTTTTAATGCTTGCTCTTAATAAGTTCAAGATTTCCTTATAATATAACGTCTTTCTCTTCTCAAAATAGACTTGCTCAGGCTACACAAGAAAGAACAGATCTTTATGCAAAACAAGGCCGAGGGAGCCAGTTTACTTCCAAAGAAGAAAGGGATAAGTGGATTAAGAAAGAACTGAAGTCCTTAGATCAAGCCATCAATGACAAGAAGCGGCAGATTGCAGCTATACACAAGGATTTAGAGGATACAGAGGCAAACAAGGAGAAAAACTTGGAACAGTACAGTGTGAGTTTTCAGCTTATTCTCAGATGTTTTGAGAGAAGGTTAAATATTCAATCTGATCTTGGACAATTACACTTCAGTGCCTATTTATAAGAAAGATTTGACTTTCTGGTTGGTTGTGGTCTTTGAAAAACATGTTGCTGAAAACATCTGTATATAAGATTTAAACTCCTTTAGTCCTGCATCTAACTTCACTCTATATGTTGGCTTTGCTTTGCAGTGCTTTCCCCTGTATGTTTGGCTTGAGTTTTCAGGAAGAGTTTTCTCTCTGTCTTCCTCTTGTCTACATTGAACATGGCTATGTCATAGATAACAATTTGTTTCATTCTTGTAGAGGTCTGTGTTGGTTGTTTTCACTTCTCATTTTCCCCAAGCAAGAGGATCTTTTAAATCATGCAGTAGGCACTGCATCCTTGTATCACAATTGCAGCTGGTTAGAAGTTGCATCCCTAGTCACATTAGGAGATTAATCTGTTCTAGTGTTATCTGAATAGCTTAGATTTTAATTTCCTTTCAAAAACAGCACTTACACTACAAATACAGCAGTATAATCCAAAAATAGCACTCCTGCTAGGAGCTACAGCAGTGAAAAGCCCTGCTCATATAAAGAAAATACACAGTGCCAATGCTGATAGACAGTGTTCTTGGTCTTTGTGTAATATATCTGCTAAAATTGAGGCTTAGTCTGACAGCATGCAAAAATGAAGTTGTACAAGATGATAGTATTCTGCTAAAATACTGCTTAGTTGGTGACTACGTTAGCAAAACAGTGATTCTCTTAGTTGGTGAATGAAAGAAATGGCTTTTACCAATGTTTGACTGTAATTGTACTGTCCTGCTCAGTGGGAATTCCATAGAATTGAAGAGGTTAAATTTGAGGTGGACTTTGATTCCTTTCTCTAAACCTGTCTTGGTTTTCTTTTCCTCCTCCAGGAAGGTTGATTTATGCTTAGGCAGAGAGTTGTATAGTGTTTTGTTGTTCAAAGAGGAGGTGTCTTGGGTGAATGTGATTGAAAGCTTGCAAAGGTGTTTTGGAAAGAGCTGGCTGTGTTTTTAGAACATAGTCATTCCTCTTTGTTAGCATATAAATACATAAACGCTATCTTGAGTGCTAGCCCTGAACTGCTTTGAAAATTATGTATGTTATATGCGCAGAGGGAGGATGTCACTGCATTGGCATAAACAGCACATGATGACAGCAACTGTGTTAAAAGTGTAGTACTGCTGGAGAGCAGCCTAAGATTTTTGACTAATGGCAGGAGGCTACTAATGGTACACAAGATTACTGTGTACGTTCTTATCACGAATCTAATTTCAGAGCATGATTACACAGTAGTGCTAGTCCTGTTACAGTTACAGTTACAGTATAGTAGTTATATAGTCTATATTTAGTTACATTCTTACCGTGACTTACAGTTGATCCATTTCACTTCAATGCCCAGATGCACGGTTCAACTCCATGCCTGCATTGCCATCTATGTGGCAATTACACCTTGTTATTGCTTCCTTACAAAGATGTAATTATTCATAGTGATTTTGCAGTTTGTTGTAAACTGGTTAAAATGTTTGTAGGAATTGTTTTCTGAATTTTAAGTAGTAGTTCATTATTGACTGAAATAAAGGCTTTTTTTTTTTTTTAATATAGAGAGCTGTAGTTTCATACTGTTCTTTTCTTTGTCTTAGAAACTGGACCAGGATCTTAATGAAGTGAAGGCTCGTGTTGAAGAACTGGACAGAAAATACTATGAAGTGAAAAATAAAAAGGATGAACTACAGAGTGAAAGAAAGTTAGTAATTAATTGAAATATGTCCCAGTGTCACTTAATATGAAGGACCCAAACTGTGTAGTTGTTAACATGGCATGTAGGTATGTTTTTTAAATAATGGCCATGTATGAACTCCTGCACTTTTACTTCCCATTAGATTAGCAGTCTTAAAGAAAATAATAAAATCCTCAGATTGCATTCACACACTTAAAAATTTTTTCTTTTTGTTCTGTAGTTATCTATGGAGAGAAGAGAATGCAGAACAACAAGCTCTTGCTGCTAAGAGGGAGGATTTAGAAAAGAAACAGCAGCTTCTCAGAGCAGCAACAGGAAAGGTAATATACCTCATAGTTTAGAATTCCTTGTGGAATCTCGGTCTTAACGGGTAAGTCATAGTCACATCTGAAAGATGTGATAGTTATTTTTTTAATTCTGGTCTTTCTGTCATAATTAAGATGGACAAGTTATATTAGAAGCTGGATTTTTCACATATGTATAGCTCTAGAACTATTTGAAATTTAGTCTTGTAAATTTGAACTAATTGATGTAAGGAGACCAGGCAGAAACAGAATATTTCTAAAATTTCTTCTGATATCTTTTTGCTTAAAAAAAATCCAAAACAAAACTGAGAAGTGACAGACTCAAATATTTAGGTATCGTCTATTAAAGCTGCTAGGTTTGTTAGCAGCAATTTGGTAAAAAAGGTTACAACTGTCACAAAGTTAAAGGTTAAATGGATATTACATCTACATATTTTAATTGCAGTACTATAATTGTTTTTTAACAGGCTATTTTGAATGGTATAGACAGCATAAACAAAGTTTTGGAGCACTTCCGTCGAAAAGGCATAAACCAGCATGTTCTCAATGGCTATCATGGCATTGTGATGAATAACTTTGAATGTGAACCAGCTTTCTACACCTGTGTTGAAGTTACTGCAGGGAACAGGTAATTAATTACATGCTGTTTAGTGCAGCACCACAACTAGTTGTTGGTGTAAGCTGCTGCTGAAATTTTGTTCTTTCGAACTTGAGCTCTTCACTTTCTTTTGTTAAACTGCCTTCTATATAGCATGATCAAACTGCTATCCCTTTGTGAAGGAACTACGAGGAATTCTGCCTATTTCAATATTAATCCTGGCTGCTCTTGACTTTGTCTAAAAAAACTCTAAAACAGAACCACAGAGAAAAGGACAAAAAAACCCCGAACAATAAAAAAGGTCCGAGACCCACACTCCTGACATTTACCAGAAGGATTGGTGGTGAAACAGATATATGGCTTATAGTGGACTGCATCTTCCAGTGTGGAGAATTCTATGGTAAACAAGGCTGATGTTTCAGTAGCAGTGAAAATTATTTGATTTGTGCTAGAAAATCTCATGGATGAGAATGGTCCCTTATCTGTCAAAAACTGCTATTTAAAAGCTCTCGGAGAGATGTTGAGCATTAATGAGTCTGTGTAAAATGTTTTCTAGAAGAAATGCCTGTTGGGTGATGCACCGCTTGCTGCAACATTTAACACTTCAAATCAATTTAAATTTTCTTATTGTGTGATCAGTCTCCTGTTCGATTTATGAGTAGTCATACAAATTCTTGTTCTAAGGAAATGTGTATGTTGGCATAAGAGCTGGAAAAAGGACAGTGGTAACATGATCTTGCAAACTATCATATACAAATGTTGATGCTGCCACAATTTGAAATGCAGTGTCTCATCTGAAACTTCTGTGTCAGTGTGTACAAGGATGCCTCTTCCAAATACCTCACAGTTCTCTCTGAATCCTGTTGTGCCCCACAGTTGGGAAAAGCTGTAAGAAGCAAAATAGAGTTCAGTTTGCAAAGGAAAGATCACTTATTTCAATCCCTCTGGTGCTAGTCCCAGTCATGCACTGGGAGGTAGGTAGATGTGGTCTCAGTTTCTTTTGGTTGTGTATAGAGGCAGGAGATGCAAACTAAATTTGTGCAGAGAGAGGGCTGAATATTGTATATTGAAATGGAGGACAGAGGTTTATATGCAGTGACACTACACAGATTGAGCTGCTTTTGTGACTGAAGGTTGGAATGTAAAGTTCTTGGCTGATCCCATTTTAATGGAAGTTAATAGAATATATCTGCTTGCTCTTTCTGAGGCATGGAATTAAACGGAAAATGCAATGCAGCTTTGTATTGGTATGTTATTTAGTCACACCTATATAATTATTGTTCCTGTAAAAAATGTTTGTGCTTCTAGCACAGTAAAGTTTTGTCTATTTGTTGGGCTTGTTAAATAGGTTGTTTTATCACATTGTGGATTCTGATGAGGTCAGTACAAAGATCCTAATGGAATTTAACAAAATGAACCTACCTGGAGAAGTTACCTTCCTCCCTTTGAACAAGCTGGATGTTAGAGATACTGCTTATCCTGAGACTAATGTGAGTTAGAATTTCTTTTGAACCTTCTTTTGCTTCATAATTACAAAGCCTCATGTTTTGAATTGTGTACATTGCTTATTGCCCATGTCTTGCCTTTCTGTTAAATGTCTGCCATTAAATACTGCTAATGTATACTTCTCAACATAAAAAGCTCAGATACAGAAAAATAGTTTTGTATGAGGTATTTGCTCTTTAAAGTTTAACTGCACTTTACAAGTAAAAAGGCAGTACTAAAAGTATCATTGGTTTGATATCCTGTATGTAAATGATTATATACACAACTGTAGAAGTCTTCATTCTAGGAGTTTATTGATTGGGAAGTTGATGTTAGTATTCAGTGAAATGGAGATGCACTAGGCTTTTAGGAATTCGTGTTACAAGGCTAGAGTGTATTCTATTTTTACACTTGAATTCTGTGTATGAATTAGTTGGAATATACTTGCCATATTTTTATCAATATGTTCTTATCATTAAAATTCCTGTCATTCAGGATGCTATTCCTATGATCAGTAAACTGAGATACAATCCAAGATTTGATAAAGCCTTCAAACATGTTTTTGGGAAGACTTTAATTTGTCGTAGCATGGAAGTGTCCACCCAGCTGGCCAGAGCTTTCACTATGGATTGTATCACTCTTGAAGGTAAGCATTTCAATTTTATAAATTATTTGTTGTAAAAATAGGATCCCTGGATTGTGAGGCTCATTAAATAAACATGGTCTGTTAGTGGTCAAAATAAGATTATTTAAGATAATAGTATACTTAACTGAGATGTGTGTACAAGGTTGCACTTGGTTAAGTACAATGCTTAAAAATACAAAATTTCATCACAAGCTGTGAAATTCTCTTAGGATCTAAAAGTGAGTAGCTATGTGTCTCCATCCTGAGAATTGTAAAGCAGATGAGGTTTGTATTTGTCCGATTTTGTTTTATCCAATTTAACAGGCATTTGTTTTTCTGGAATATATTTATGGTGTTTTCCTCAAGCTTAAACCAGTATTTAGTGTGTGAATGTATGGCCTTAATTACTGATAAATGCAAGGTGAATTCTGCTGTGCAGCAGATATGTTTACATTTTATGTTCTCTGAAATAATCTATAACTCTTGTTAATTGCCTGCTCTTAAGAAGGCAGATTCCCTGCAGGCTTATTCTTGTCTTTTTGTCACTTAAAGTCAATCTGCAGAAATTCCTAAGGATGTCTGAGGAGGAAACTATTAATTTTTCAGTATCAGCATACTCTACAAGCCATAGATGCTGCTAATTACTTAATCTCTTGTTTATTTCCTCACAGAAATTTGAGGAGTTCTTTTCCAAACTGACAGTACTGGTCATTTGCATTTTTCCCAAGTATTTTCTTTCCTTCTAGCTGCATGGTTTCAGAAGTTAATTAAAAACAAACATAAAAATAAGCTAATGCTTAAAGGAGATCATAGTGTGTCTTGAGAAAGCAAATGCACTTAATACAGAAGTAAGCATTTCCCTCATTCCTTTAAATATATGTATGTGATTGCTCATACATGCAGCTCTTATATAGGTTGGTTGAGATGTTCCAGTTAATCTGCTAAGCTGCACTGTAGCAACTGCACTGGACTTTGTGGAAAGCATATATTGTGCAGTTTGTAGTCTCACTCTGGTGTGCTCTCAGGTGATCAAGTCAGCCATCGTGGGGCTTTGACTGGAGGTTATTATGACACAAGGAAGTCTCGTCTTGAACTGCAAAAAGATGTTAGAAAAGCAGAAGAAGAACTTGGTGAACTTGAAGCAAAACTCAATGAAAACTTACGCAGGAATATTGAGAATATCCTTTTGTTAATGGGGGAATGTGTGATGACAGAGCTTTTCTTTTTGAATACAGGAATAGATGAAAAACAGGAGACTAACTTGTTAATGTGGCATTTGTTTTGACTGTTTCTTGTGAAGCCTGGTTCTCTGTGTTACTGTGGAGATTGCAGTAACAAATGAATCAGTGGTGAAACAAAAATAAAGCCCTGCCTGTGAAAATTGGTTTACGTTCAGTGAAAATAACAGTTTTTAAAACATATCTATTGTTTTTGTGCATCCTTTTTAAAAATTAATATTTAGATCAGTGCAACTATGTAAGAAGTAGTTACTGTATCACTGTTAATGTTTTGGTAAAGCTTCCATACTGAGGAAACTTGACTTGAAGATAGTAATTGAAGCACACATTGTCAGTTGTTTGCTTCAGAGAGTTGCTGGCATGGTGACCTTCAGGAAAAAAGAGTTCTAATTAAAATCTGATACTGATCTTTAAAGCTTAGAGGTAAGGATAGACCCTAAATTATGAGCATTTCTATTCCTTTTAGAGTTTGTTGTAGTAGCTGCTCTAACTAGATATTCTTGTTATCTGTGTTAATCTTTTCTGCTTCTTGTGACTCATGCTATATTTTTAGTACTTGTGTCCTGAATTGGTGTGTTACATAGTCCACTTCTGCTGTGGAGGGGAGATGGGGTGCATTATGTTTATATTAAGCTATAAGTTGCTTGACAGTTTGGTCTTTTCAGTCTGTTTGCACAGTGTCCTTTTGAGATGCAGTATCTAAAATTCAAGGGAAAGGGAGATTTATGCAATTTTCTTAAGCATCACCTAGTTCATGCTGTCCTTTAAACTGCACTCCTTTGCTTTTTTGACCTGCATCAGTGCATTAGTGTCGTTTTTGGGAGAGCAGATAAGCAAAACACTGAAGCCTTTGGTTAGATCTACTGCTAATTAGTAAAGCTTTAGAAATATGGGATGGTCTTGTTAAGTCAATGGAAGAATTTCAGAATGGTCTGTTAGATGTGCCTTAAATAGACTGAGTTGCCATCCAGCTTTGCATGCACCAGCAATAATGAATGTCTTTCACCCTTCTTATGCTTCCCTGTGGGCAGTGTGTGCAGGACCTAATTAATTTGTGTATCTAAAATTATTTACTAAATGTGTTTTTTCTCCTTCCTTAGCTGTTTTTTAAACTACAAATATGTAGGCATATGGTTTTAAAGGTATCTGTGCAGAAACTAATTTTTACATTAATCCCAGTGTGCAATGTGCAGGTGGCCTGCATTTTGTAACTAGGAATGGGAACTTGAATTCCTGTTGTTTGTAGTTAAATACCCCAATTACCTCTTATACCCTTGTGTTTCCATATAATTTAACTTTTAACCAGGACTACTGTTTTGGAACTGAGAAATTTTTCTTGCTATCATTTAAGTCAAAATCCTTTGGTCCGAGTTTCTTTTTGAGCAGGGATCTATGGAGGATGTAAGTTAGATGCTCTGTGGCATATGCTTTGGCTGTTAGTAGTTGATACTGCAGTCTGACAGTAACTCCTAGAACATAACAAAAACAGACCTCAGTTGTTTTGAAAGTAAAATATCCATTCCCACTAACTTCCTGTTCTATAGCTCATTCAGTTTTCTGAAAATGTTTTGAGTGTGTAGTGAAGTGTTTTACTGTAATCTCTGCTTAGGAAATTATTCCATTTTTAAGCATTTAAGCATTTAAGGTGACACATATAAATATACACTTAGGCGTAACATGATAGCAACTCAACATAAATTAAAACACAGTCTTCAGTGAGCTCTTCAATTGGCTTGAACACATTACACTTTGTGACTCCAAACTGAGTGAGGGATAATGGTATTCTAATACTTTCTTGTAAATGTAGGCATCTGTTCCGTATTTCCTAAGATCTGAGTTGTCCTTGCATGTTCAAATGTATTCCTGTGTTCTTTTCAATGGCATGTTGTAAAGTAAATGAGAAGCTTAATTTAGTTTAGTTCCTGGTATTGATAAGTTACTTGATAAATTGATAAACGGCTCAAGTTACTCTTGTTGAAGATTCTTAATTTCTCCTGTACAACTGACTATAATGGTTTGGTGGAGGGTTTTTTTTTTTCCTCATTTTGATGGCAGAGGTACTAGTAAGTATAAAATGCCTTTTGAAATACAGGCAGAGTTTTCCTTAGCCCACAGTATGGATTAATAATGAGATTGACCAGCTAATGAACCAAATGCAGCAAATTGAAACACAGCAGAGAAAGTTCAAAGCCTCTCGAGACAGTATTTTGTCAGAGATGAAAATGCTGAAGGAGAAGAGGCAGCAGTCTGAAAAGACATTTATGCCTAAGGTTGGTATAGGGATATTGAAAGCTGTTACTGAGTTTATATTGTTTCATTAATATTACTAATAAATCTGCATTCTTTTATCTGGTTAATATCATAATATGAAATATTAAGACATTACTAGAGTTATGTCACAAAAATATGTTGATATAAACAGAAAGGTGAAATTCATATAAATCTTACTTTGAGGAATGGTTCTGACTAATATCTGTCCCACAGCAACGTAGTTTGCAGAGCTTGGAGGCAAGTTTACATGCTATGGAGTCAACTAGAGAATCATTAAAAGCAGAATTGGGGACCGATTTGTTGTCTCAGCTCAGTCTTGAAGATCAGAAACGTGTGGATGCTCTTAATGATGAAATTCGACAACTACAGCAAGTAAGGAAATGAAAATGTCTTGCCATTTAATGCGGTACTTTTCTTTGCAATAAATTTATTTTTGTCCCTTTGTATGAAAAGTCACTTATGAATAAAGTCATTAAAGTGGTGCTTCATCAGTAGTAGGTAGGCGCGTTTGAAGTTCTCTCACTTGCAAAGCGTATTTGCGTGTTTTTCTCAAAGGCCGGGTGATTTTTGCGAGCTGCTTGTGTGAGAATTAAGGTTATTTGTGTTGGAATCATCAGAACTTCCTTACTCCTGCTGTTGAACTTTCCAACAATCAATACAATTAGACATCATACGAAGGGAGGATCCACAGTGTAGGAAAAGAAAACAATGCCTTTAAGCACATGGTAAGCGGGACAAAACTAAGGTTTTGACTGGCACATGCTGCTGATAAAGTACACTTAAGTGTACTCTTTGAAGTGCCTCTGGTTTAGGAATTGTATTCAGATACAAGTACAGTTTAATAACCTCACTGATTTGTATGGTTGACTTTTATACTAGACAGCTGCAAAAATACTTAATATTTTAATACACAGAATTGTGTGAAGAGTGGTTTTGTTTTTTTTTTGGTTTTGTTGTTGTTGTTGTTGGTTTTTTTATTAGTATTTTTTCCAGCAAGGGAAAAATAGTCCTAGTGGGGCAAGGCAACTAAAATACTCTTGTTTTCTTCAGGAAAACAGACAGCTTTTGAATGAGAGGATTAAACTAGAAGGCATTATCACAAGAGTTGAAACATACCTCAATGAGAATCTGAGAAAACGCTTAGACCAAGTGGAACAAGTAAGGATTTTCTTTTAAATGTACTTTTGCAAACTGGTTTTGCTTTATTTCCAGGGCTAACACATATTAATCACTTAATAAATGCTCATTCGTTACCCTGCATTGTCTGTGATGGGTTTTGCTTCTCTATGTATAAGCTGAGTTAAGTGTTTATTTAAATTTCAGCATGGTGAGTTTTTGACAAATCCTACTTGGAATGCACAGTCTGTGTATGAATAGAACCATCATAATGATAGATTTGTTTGAAAAATCTAGCTGCTCTCTAAAGCTTTACTAAATATTGCATATAACTATATGTAGAGTAGCAGAAGATAATTTGTTTGTCCGGCTTATACTTTTGTTCCCTTTCATGCTGAAGCTTGGTGGCATTTATTTATCCCATAGGAACTGAATGAGCTTCGAGAAACAGAAGGTGGCACAGTTCTTACTGCCACAACATCAGAACTCGAGGCGATCAACAAACGAGTGAAAGACACACTGGCACGGTCAGATGGTTGGTAGCATCATTTTTTTGAAAGAAAACTGCAGTGTTTTGAAATTTCAAACATACCGTCTTTTGATTTAGAAATAGACCATAATGTGAGAAGTAATTAACTTGTGTTGGTGATAATAGGCTTCTAATAATAGGCTTTAGGGTATAGTGCTTTTGAGGCAACCTTCCTGCAAGCTAGTTCTCATATAGTTGTTCCTGAGTTTTGTCTAACTATCCAAAATCCATCCGCTGTCAAATAAGATACCACATCAGTATGGCTTGAAACCTTCTTTGCTTCTTTTTCTAGACTTTAGCAATAGGACTGTAGTACAGTTGTTATTTTTTTAAAGCTGTCTCTTTAGTTGATCTTTTTGTTTTATAAATATTTTACTGGATAATTGCTGTTCTTATGCAGGCATGTTAGACTTACTGCTTTGGATTTTGTACTCTCACGCAATATTGCAGATCTGGATAACTCTATTGACAAAACAGAAGCGGGAATTAAAGAACTTCAGAAGAGCATGGAACGCTGGAAGAACATGGAAAAGGAGCATATGGATGCCATTAACCATGATACAAAAGAACTTGAAAAAATGACCAACAGGCAAGGCATGCTCCTCAAGAAGAAAGAGGAATGCATGAAGAAAATCCGAGAGTTGGGTTCACTTCCACAGGAGGCTTTTGAAAAGTATCAGACTTTAAGTTTAAAGCAGGTAAATTGTGTGCTTGGTTTCATGTTTCCTGACTTGAAATATCAGCATCACCTACATTTTGAGTGTCAGACGTGGCTAGAATTGCAGGTCCCTTTGATGTGTTACTGTTTTCTTTTTACAGTTATTCCGCAAGCTAGAGCAGTGCAACACGGAACTGAAGAAATATAGTCATGTTAACAAAAAAGCTTTAGATCAGTTTGTGAATTTCTCAGAGCAGAAGGAAAAACTGATAAAAAGACAAGAGGAACTGGACAGGGGCTACAAATCCATCATGGAATTGATGAATGTCCTTGAGCTCAGGAAATATGAGGCTATTCAGCTAACTTTCAAACAGGTAACAAAATGGGAACATGGTGCTGAAATCAATCAAATTGCCCAATTATGAGACTATGGGAAGAAGCAAATACTAAGTATATCTATAGTAATAGAAAGCAGTGTCATGTAACTTGAAGCTTCTGGGTTTTTTCAATACTGAAAAATCAATAGAATAGCACTTTAAATAGGTGCCCATCTCTATGACAACTCTTGCTTTGCTTTAAACCTCTTAAATACTTCCTTTCAAGAGAGTCTTCGTTGTACTACCTACAACCCCTTCTGGGAAATGTCTGGTAAAAAACTGTACCCAATGCATTCTCCAGATTTAGTGAAAGTAATTCTAATGTTAAAAAAGGATCTTTACTGCAAACTTGTGAAGGCTTCTCCTTAAAAGTCTTTTGCTTAACTGAAGGTTATGGAAATAAATCATACTTTTGCTACAGTTTTATATTTCTGTCATTTTCTTGAAATTATTTTTGAAAATTCTCATAGTACAATAATAGTTATCGTAGTTGTTTTAGGCCAGGCTCTGTACAGGATAATGTATCTCACTTCTGCTTAAGAATGTGTGGGGATCTTTGCTTTGAAACAGATACTTTGGGCGTTCATGTAAAAACAGTTGTTGCCTGCATTTGATTTCACTTCAAAAATGAGCTGGTTTGTTGACTGTTTCTTTTTCAGGTGTCAAAAAATTTCAGTGAAGTATTCCAGAAGTTAGTGCCTGGTGGCAAGGCCACATTAGTGATGAAGAAAGGAGATGTGGAGGGCAGTCAGTCCCAGGATGAAGGCGAAGGCAGCACCGAGAGTGATAGGGGATCTGGATCTCAGAGCAGTGTTCCATCTGTAGATCAGTTCACTGGAGTTGGCATAAGGGTAAAGAAAAATATTTGTGTTTCAGTACTTCGAATATTTGTTTTGGTTGCCTTATAACTATATTTTTAAAAGGCAACATTTAATTGACCCTGCTTGTTTAATAGCAAGTGATGTTGTGGTTTAGTGTTTTGAACTCATTTTGCTGTTGCATTGTTTTCTTAGGTATCTTTCACCGGGAAGCAGGGTGAAATGAGAGAAATGCAGCAACTTTCAGGTGGACAGAAGTCTTTAGTGGCCCTGGCCCTGATATTTGCCATCCAGAAATGTGATCCAGCTCCATTTTACTTGTTTGATGAAATCGACCAAGCCTTGGATGCCCAGCACAGAAAAGCTGTCTCAGGTACCTGTCTACCTTTCTTATCTCTATTGTGATTGAAGGTAATAATTTGTCTTCTCATCACTTGTAAAAGCTTTTAATCATAAAAGCATGTTTTTGAGAAGCCCAGTGTGTGTTAGAATTTAACTTTGTGCCTTCTGAAGCTTTCATGAACTTGGTTTTAGGAAGAAGCCCTATGCTACCTACTGTGTCTGAAGAGTGTCCTTACTACACTTAAGTGCAGTGGAAACAGTCCTGTTCGGAAGTCTAGTTTATTTTTAAAAGTCAGTGGAAAAGTGCTTACTCTGTTTTTCATCCTACAAGTTTAATACCACACTACATTTGCAGAGTGGCTGGATTTGTTAGTATTGATACTGGAATTAATGATAATACTTAAAAACCTGGTATGGGTTCTCTTGATTTGTGGGTGCTTGGGTTTTTTGATTAACCAAAACCTCATTTTGAATAAGGAATAGCTAACTCTTTGCATGTCTGTCACACTTCATTGAAAAGGTTATACTAATGAAGAATTTCTGTGTTCCTTTTTAGATATGATTATGGAACTAGCTGAACATGCTCAGTTTATTACAACAACTTTTAGACCTGAACTGCTTGAGTCAGCTGACAAGTTCTACGGTGTAAAATTCAGAAACAAGGTAAGTATTATGATAAGGTGCTCAGTGAACACCATAACTAAAATAGGTTGTCCTATCTGAGACTTGACTTAACAAGAGTTCAGAGTGAATCAGGCTCACTTCAGTAATAGATTGCTAATTGCATTGCAGTCTCCTATAAAAAGTTCCTTCCTGGAAAAGAACTTAAGTATATAGATATGTCCTTTGTCATGTTCTTTAAAGGGAATTAGAAATCGATTATAGGCATGTTGCTGAGTCCTGGAACCTTCAGAAATGTCTGTGTTCTGCAGGAGATACTGTAATAACTGTACACTTCTTTGTTCCACCAGGTCAGTCATATTGATGTGATCACAGCAGAAATGGCCAAAGACTTTGTAGAAGATGACACCACACATGGTTAAAGGAACTTGTACTTACTGCTTGTTTGGAAGATGTGTATAGTGCTATGTTTATGCCAGGGACCTGTACATTTAAAATATGAAGTATTTAGTCCTTGTTTAAAATAGTTTTTGAACATACATTTTAACCAAGACCCAGAAGACTTAGTTTCAAATGAGCTTGAGTATCCATTTTGTCTCTGTTGCTGTATTTTATAAGATAATTGTTAATGTTACCTTTATACAGTACCTGTAGTTTGAAAATTTTATTCTCTTCCCTCAAATCTTTTGTAAAGTGTTTGTTGCTGTTTTAAAGCTTTTCAGAAAGTGCTAGCTATTTCTTCTTAAGCATAGTTTTATCATTTATATTGCCTCACATTTTTTTTAATGGCTTCAATTAAAATGATTGGTTTTGTTGCTGTAAGTTGTATACAGTAAGTTTTTGGTTTGTATTGTCTTTCTTTGGAGGAATGCGCTGAGCTGGAGTAGGCATTATTTGGTGGCATATTAGTAGGCATATTAGAGTGGCGTATTTCAGAAATACAAGACAAAGCAGTTCTTCTAAGCCACTCTTACTTCTCTTTTCCCCTTTTTACATGTTGCCAGTGCCAGCAGAAAACCACTGCAGATCTATGCTTGTCTAAATTCACAGTGTTCTGGTTATCGAATTGAAAAAAGTGTTAAATATCAGAAAATACTGAAACATCTGAAAAGACCCTAGAACTGTATCAAAACAAATCACAGCCCCTTCTTTTTCCTGGCACACTGGGCAGTGTAACTCCTCCATCACATCCCTTCAACCTGAGAGAACAATGTGACTTGGGCCAAGTGACTATCACCAGGCAAGAAGTGAAACCTTTCCCTGCTGTCTATGCTTTTGGCAAAAGGGTATTATATTTGTTGTGTTCTCCTGGAATACTTAAGGATTTAGCACAAACCATATATTTCTTAGATAGCAAAGCAGTTGTAAAAACAGAACCTATTGGTGTTACTGTAGTACATTTATAGAAATATAATAACCTTAAACAATACCTTATGTAACTAGGTAGTACAGTGAGAAACAGCGAACTTGTATATTGCATTTACTCTGTAGGGCACATTCAACAAAACAGAAGAATAAAGCTGTCTGATGCATTTTGGTCTGCAAGTACCCCTGTTCCCTCCCCACTGAGAGCTTCAGAAAGTGCAGGAAAGGAGAGCAGGAACTGATGACAGGTCTCCTGTGCTCAGAAGTGCATATCCTTGCATCACAAGGCAGGGTGAGAGAAGAGTACTGAAGCTGATGTGGAGATACGTCCCCAGGGAGTAATGAATATGTAGGAAATTACTACCCGTGGTAAGTCTTAAGCCAGAAGGAGGAGGATGTTGTGACATAACAAAGCTTTCTATAGTTCTAGGGACTCACTAGCTGCATAGTGTTGAAGAGAAGATAGGGTACAAAACATGAAACCAAGTAACCCCCAGATTTTTAGCGCGTGAATAGACTATATTTGAGTACCCTGAAAAATTTGGAATTTGTACTCTTCATACAGGGTTCTGAGTATGCATTCAGGGTGGCTGGAGACCAAAGTGTTCCTGAATTACTCACAGGTGAAAGCAGTGAGCTCAAAGTCCAGAGCAGGACCTAAAGAACCCAGCCACCTCAGGTTACTGATTTCATGGCATTTTGTGCAGTGCATGTAAGGACACACTGGAAGTGTCTGTAATCCATGACCACCAGATTCACAACTTGGCTGTGGTAGTAGCAGACTCTGCTCTCAGTGCCTCATTAGATTTGCCAGTGCAGTATCAGCTTGACAGTTGTTAGTTTGAATTTTGGAAGAGAGAAGTTCACAGGCCGTGAAGCTAATTACTGGGCTTATTAAGGAATATCATACTAAATCCATCTAAGACTAATGAATTTTCTCACATAATCTCTTTAGAGTGGAAGTAGTTTAGAGCAAAAGGTTTTGTTTAGTGGTGTTGGGCTTTTTTTGTACAGTGCTCAGCATAACAAAGCCTAAATGCAGGTGAATTACTTGAGCGATCTCAGCTGTGTTAGGAATTCTCTGGGTTGAGTGTAGCATTAAGTTGGTTACCAAGCACAGTGGGAAAAGGGCAACTAGCAAGCTGGTTAACTGGCTGAATACTGTGTTGATAAGTACAGTAAGAATAGGCAGGCCTTCAGTTATCACTCAGTTTCTGATCTGCTAAAGACCAAGGTTTAGAACTACTTGCACAAAATTGGGGCGATGATTTATCAAGATTTTCAGAGTCCTTTTTCAAGGTAAGTGTGGGGAGTGGTGGCATTTTTTTGTTTCTTTAAATTACTACTAAACTTTATTCTGTCCTTTGAAACTAGCATTTCTAGAGATGTGCTTTCTAAGCTGACACCTTGTTTCCCTGTGAGCAAACTCCTTCCCACAAGCTCATTCTCAATGCCTCCTGTAGCCAGATACTGCAAGTGTGGAAACAGGTAGGAGCATCAGTTCCCTCGTGGTTCACTGAGTTCCCAGTAACATTGGCATGCATGGAACTGGAATGGGAAAGGCTGAGCTAACACAGCACCTCCTCCAGGTGTCAGAGCACAGCCTCTCTGCAGTGCTGTGAGTGCCCTACAGTGAGCTTGGCTTGCTAAGTTAGGAGCTATCGTTAGAATTGAAGGCCTCAGACAGGGATGGTGGAAGGTAGGCTACTTAGCAAAATGCATGCCAGCTCACTGTATTGGAAAATAAATTGCTTGGGAGAGAACTGCATGGAAGTAGGAAAAGCAGAACCTCATCTGTTACTGATTGTTGTAAGGAAAGTCCTTATACAAAGTTGAAAGAATGGTCTTGAAAAAAATGCCACTATGTATAACCTAAAGGAGGTTTTATTCTCAGTCTGGGTTTGGCCATGGTTAAGGTCAGGAGTAGCAGTTTTCTTTACTATCTGCCCCCTAATGATCTGCTTCAGATTGCTACATAAATCTGAAGATGTGACACAGCCATTGTGGAATGCAGTGATTGGAATGGTATGTTTCTGAGGTGTATGTGCTTTCTGTGTCCTGTTTGTGGTGGTTCATACCTGCACCATTCAGCATCATAGTTTAAAAGTTGCCTTTTCTCACTGTCAGTTCTTTGAATTCTTCCTAAAGTTTTAAAAATAAGCTTTGCTGAAAGTTACTGTGTCATGCAGTTTCTTCATAGGTGTCCTGTTTTTTCCACCTGAAACTTATGAGGTGGAATTCAGTAAAACTACAGACTTGCTCTGAAATGTAGGACATCCCAGAAACTGCAGATTCCTGGAGTGCCATTGGGGTTGCCAGTAGAGGTGTTCAAGTATTTCTTAAGTATCAATATGTGAAACTTCATTGCTGAATTGCTGATTACTTTGAATATCTTAGGATAGTTTTCATCTCTAGCAAACATTCTTCAAGTACTTTATAAGATTTACACCTGTGAGCTTCATATTTTTAAACTTACACATCTAAGTGTTACAAGATGTAGTTTGTAACATTGGGCAGAAGATGGAGCCAAACTGGACTAAATGGAAAAAAGAAAGTTTGCTTTATTGTTAAAGTTTAGAGTAAAATCAAAGCTTTTTGTTGGGATTTTCAGAGTTGCAGAGACTGTTACAGTGGTCATAAGGATCCTGAAAAAATAGAGAAATACAAATTATAAATAGTTTTACATGGACAAGAATGTAAGTAAACGGAAATAAGTTACAGTTTTTGCTTAAAAATTTATAAAAGCCTTTAAGATTTTAATAATTTGCTAAAACGTTATTGGGCAGAACTTTGCCACTTTAGAAAATTGTATCAATTATGTAAAAATAAAAATTGTACAAGTAAAGTAAGTTGTCACAAAAGTAAAAGATTCTGGTTCCTCTATGAGAAATTACTAATAATTCTTTCTAGCAAATGAAGTCCTATTTTTTTCCATGCAGATGAACCTGTGGGTGTGGGAGGTGCTGATGCCCAAGGCAGGGAGGAACAGAGGTCATGGCTGCTTCTGTTAAAATTCTTCACTCAAACTGGAGGTCTGAAGTGAGTTACCCTGACTGTTGGAGTTGGCAACTGCTGGGGTCCTCTCAGCTGCTCCTGTCTGAGTGTGTTTTTCTGTAGGCACACAAGAGCACTGCTGAAGAACAGCTGCTCCATGCTTGGAGCACCAGGCTCTAACAGATAACAGCTTTTCAGCTGGGGGGAAATGGCAATTTCTTTATTGACTCCTAGGCAGAGCACTGCTGATTTTGCAAGCTCAGAGTCTTCAGGCTTTTTTTCAGAGTATTGTTCTAGGGAAAGGTAACCTTTAGACCATGGATAATCTTTATTTCCAGCATCTGCTTTCATTCCTCATGAGACATAATGGATGTTTTTACTGTCTCCCTAATAAGCAATAAAAGCATTCCCAGTAACCAAATGAAGGTCTTTTCACATGTGTGCTTAAGTTCATTTTATCATTGTACTGTCAAATTCCAAGGGGGTTAGGAAAAAGGGAATTTGGCTTTATAGGAAAATGAATACCTCACATTTCCTTTTAGTGTGATTATGAGTGTATTTGGGTGTTATTTTAGTTGGAGGTATTTTTCACCTCAGTCCTGGCATCACATCTCTTCTTCCTCTTACCATCAGCTGAAGTGCAGCGAGACACCAGTTAGGCTGAGATTCTCATTTGTAGTTACTCTGCTTTGCTTGTCATTTAATGTAGTTTTTACTCTTTCTTTCTCCCTGTCTATCATTCCCTGCCTTTTGGCTGCAGCCACAAGAAGACATCTTTTGGGTTTGGTCGCCTTGATTGCCCCAAGTTCAGCTACCTAATTTTAGTTTTCTGCCTATGTATTTTGTCTCAGGCAAACATTTCTGACACAACCCAGCAACAATGATGGACAAAATCATTTTTCGGTAGTCTTTGGATTCTTCTGTTGCTGCACTTCGAGCTACGTGTTAACCACTTTCAAATAGAATACATTTAGACTCAGAATTTTTGTAACAATGCTGATCCCAGTTTTTAGCACTTTTGAATTAGCAGCCACTTCATGTTGTACTTTAATTTTATAGAATGACATTATTCTTCTGAAGTGCCTCCAAACTTGTGTTTGCTAAGGCAAGTAAGTGCTTGTAATGTCTTACTGTAGTCATGGCTTGCATTTGGGATGGCTTCATTTCTGTGTGTGGAAATGTAAAGATGAGAAATGATGTGCATGTTCTCAGGTTCTGATGCCTGACAGTTCCCACCATTCTAGAAATGAGAATTACATGGGGTAGGATGAGCATTTAGATTTCACTTGTGCAGCAGTGCCCGAGAGGATCTGTTGCATGTTTGTTGGGTTACAGGACATCAATGATATAGAATCTGCATGTACTGGGCTTTAAATAGGATGCATTCCAGACAGAGCATGTGTTTGAATCAGAAGTACAACATCTAATTGCTGCGGGTATCATTACAGGTTGTAGGCAGATGCTGCTGGAGCTTTGAGTGCAGTGAAAATCTGCCTCTCCTTCTAAACAAGAGCTCAGGTTTTTCTGCTTCAAGTTTAGGGGATAAAAATGCATCCATGATCTTCAGTGTTCAGATAACCCAAGCAGCATCTGGCCAGCTGGATGCAGGCCCTCGTGGTACAGGGGAAAACACTTCACCCCCTTGCTTAAACTGGGGGAAGTCTGAGCTTGTGAATGAATTTCTGGCCAGTTTTTGAATTCAAGCTTGTAAATATTGAGTAGCTGGAAACTCTCAAGTACAGCTGTAGTTCATAGCACTGGTTACTCGAGAATGAATTGCATTCCCAACTGCTTTGTAATTACCTACAGTTTGATGGTGCAGATACCAAAACTCTGCTAGAGTTACTCTATGTTGCTTCCATAACAGCTAAGAGGAATTTCTATATTTTAGAATATATATTATATAAAATATATAATATTGAAAGATATTAAGATTTAATACATAGAAATACATCTAGAATATATAAAGACATATTAAGGAAATAGTCTTTTTAACTTTGGGTTTACTTGCTTAGATGATAAAAGCACTGCAATGCAGAGGAAGTATTTAAAAAAACTGGGGTTTGGGGTTTGTTTTTTTATTCTCTTTCCCTACTGTGCTCACCTGCCATAATATCAGGTAGATTTGCCACTTATCTTTTGGGGGTATTTGCTGAGTTACAGTGTCAATAATTTATCTTGAAAAGATACCAAGTAACCCATCACTGTTATGTCTCCTGGGGAGACATCTCCATCTGCTACATAAGGCATCAAGGGTTCAAGCCATAGGAGAATCACACCTGGATCAGATGCTCAAGGTAGATCACTGATATTCCCTCAGTGTCCAGAGTGAGGGTAAAACAGGGAGGCCACAAGCTGGATGGAAGAATAGGACTTTTTTCATGAAGTAATAATGTGGATAGCTGGAATAAGGAAAACTGGAGAATACTTGCCTGCTTTTTGCTTTTTAGTCCCTCCTCCCCCTTCCTCGGGAGCCTAGGGAACTCTCTGGATGCAGAGCAGTTCTTCAGTGACTAGAATGTTCCCTGTCAGAATGGGATGAGCCAGCAATATTTAACACAGTACAGTTGTGCTTCGTTGTCTGCTTCCTCCGTTGGAGTTACTGAGTGAGGCAGCTTGGGCTGATTTCTGGAATGCACAGTGAGACAAGGGGACAGCCATGGATGGATACAGCTGGTATGATAAAACCAGAGGAGTTCCCAGGACAGCCAGGCTTTCAGGGTGTTGTTTTTGTCTGGACTGTGTAAGAGCTCAGGAGAAGTGCCCATGTTGGCTCTGAGGTAGCAGAGTGTGTTGTGCTAGTTCTCTGACATACCACCAGCTTCTAGGAGACCAACCCAGAATCACAAACTTGGAGACTGGCAGTCAGATAAAGATACTTGAATTGTCAAGTGTGTTTGCTTGTTGAGCCTACTTGTGCAGAACGAGTTCCTTCTGCTGTCTGACCCTTCTGAGGTCACCTGGCAATAAAAGGAAGGGCTGCTCTGCGGGCGGCAGTTTCAGATCGGTGGCAAGAATTTGCAGAGTTATTCATACCGTGCACTGCTGAGGAACTCCTGAATGGAGCCCTTACATCTACGTGTGGGTTTTTACACTGGGTGATTGTGGAGGTTGTATTAATAACTCTTTGTTGTGTAGTGCATAGATGTTGGCCTGTGTGGAAAGAGAACTAAAGGGCTGGACAAAGGCCATGACCAAGCTCTCTGGCACTTGCTTTGTGACATTCAGCAACTCAATGGCTGTTGTTGTCTTTGTAGAGAAGTTGTGCTCACAAAACCACTTTGGGCACTCAGCCTGTGCTACAAGCAGCATTACTGATGCCACTCTATTTCCTTGCTCTCTGTGGATTTCTAGATGCCAAAAATTCCAAGGCAGCATCCAGGATGCTCCATCTTTCTTTTTGCAGAGAAACTAAAGTACATGGTCTGGGGAAAGCTCTGTTTGATCTGTGTTCCATCCTCGCAAAACAGCATCACTGGCCTTGCCAATTCTTATGAGCTACTCTGCTTGGTGACTGGAGAACTTTATTTAGCAGGACACGCAATCAAGTAGCTCCAATTGGGAAACTATTAAGAGCAAAATAAAAAAGTTTTTACTGAAAGAAGTTAATAAGGTATGTAATATCTACAGTCGCATCCATGGATAACAAACATTGTTATGCATTGCATAAGTGAATTGTTTATAAATAAACTGTAACATCACATCAGTCCCTGTACGCTGTTTGTTCCACCAGGACTTGGATAATCATTTTATGAACCAATTTCCTGAGAGCTGAGCACCCTTCATGCTTTGTAGTTTCTCCTGACTTCACCTTTCAGGAGCTATACACAGTGAGTGCAGTATGGGTGTGTGTATAATAGCTTGGCAGGCCTCCACAGTTGTGGAATTTACAACCATTGCTGTATGTGTAATGGTTGGAACAGCTTTTTTTTTTTTATTTATTTCTGGTGTATGATGAATTAGGCCATCTGTCTCCAATGTCTGCTCACCCTTCCCCCACTCTCCTCTTCCCTGGTATGTTGGCACTGTCACACAGTCAGCCAAGGTCAAGGTCTGGAACCTGGGTCTGTGACCTTCAGTGCTGAGACCTCGATGGCTCAGTCCTCAATTTCCCCGGGTAATTCTCCAGTATGTCATGCACCCACTGGTCTGAGATGCCATGCCAAGGAGCAGGGATTCGTTTACAGTAACATTAAGAATGCGATAATCAGAACTTCCTTCATGCATGTAGCTAATGTTTGAAGAGTACTCTATTTAAGCCCAAGGTTAATGAGAGAGAGAGTTTTTCAAAACATAAATGGGTCGCTTCCTGGTTTTCACAAAAAATGGCAGAGGACACTCGACTTAATGAACTGAACATAGGTCTGAAAATGTTAAATGCAGACGCACTGAGGTATTACCGAGACAGAGGAAAGCTTTGATTAAACAAAACTAGAAAGCCAAGTAAAATTGTCTTGGCTCATTCAGTTGTGCTCCTTGCCTGAACTAAAAATATATGATAGTGGCATAAGTATGAGCAGCCAAACAGGTATGATTGTCTACCCTTATAAACTTGAGTAGCACAAGTAACTGTAGACCTTGATCCAAAGATTCCTGAGATAAATGGGAATTCTGTGGAGTTTGTTGGGCTTTGGATTAAGTGCATAGACACAAAAGACTTCAGGTAACAACTTGCAGTGGTAAAGATCTCTGCAAGCACTTGTGGAATCTTTGGGAAGCTTTTCTATAAACAGCTAGATCTTTAGCATGAGTGTAAGACTGGAAAGCTTATTTACTGCTGTTGGCAGCCACGATAGGGATATATGAGTGTCTGAGCAGCTCTGCAGCCAAGGCACTTTTGCAGTAATGCCAGTGGTTCTACAAAATGATGAGTTAACTATTAAAAAAAAAGAAAAAAAAAAAGAGTGTATGGAAATCATGGGTCTTGGTCTTTGTTTTTAAATAGAAGGCTGTAGGTTCACAATGATGCTCTTTTTGTTTGATGCTTCCCCTTTGGCCTTTAAGGGTGCTTGCAAACCATGCTTCAAAGCAGTTGTGGGTACCCAAGATGGCCAGGAACAATTTTGTAATCAAAACCTGAAATTGCCATGCAGTGATGTGACTAAAAGATGGTACATAATATTGTGGATTTGCATTAATGTCTTTGGAAGAGGTGATACTGAGCTAGGAGGGGGATTGATGGAAGAAGATTTAATGGAGTTTACCAGCAATGATGAAGGAGAAATTCCTGCATATGGAAAGTAGATGACAGAACAGATGTAGCATGCCTGGAAATGAGTACCTGTCATGTGATTCTAGGTCAGGATTACCTCTGAAAAGGAAAAATTGTGTGTAGCACCATGCAAATTCTATGCACAATATTATTTAACCCAACAGCTCCAAAGGGCTATTAATTTCCAGGTCTTTTTCTTTTCTTTT
>VWZG01009792.1:209324-227822 GCA_013396735.1 Grallaria varia | reverse complement strand
TTTTTTTACCCTCACTAGACTATATGTTTTTGCACCTGTTTTGGCTGCAGTGTGAGAAGCGTCTTGTGGATACAGGTGGTCCTGTCTGGACATGAAGCAGCTGAAGAAGTTGATGCTGAAGGATGATAACTGCAAGTACAAATAGCTGTTCTCTCCCCTTGAGAAGAGTTCAGCCTCTTCTAAAGAACAGAGGCTGTCCAGACTTGGCTGTGGTTGTCTACTGACAGATGAGATTGCTGCTCTGAGGTGAGATCCTGCCTTTGCTGCACCAAAAGGTTGATCTTAGAGCAGTCACAGGTATGTGGGTCCCCATGATTCCCTGCCTTGGCATACGAAGTTGGATGCGTGGCCCATAGCACACATTTACAGGCATTTGTAGGACCACACTACAGGGAATTAGTAGATCTACCATGAGGGACCCTTGGCTCTTCCATTAGAAGCAGTACAAACATAGCTTCAGTTTTTCCTGCTGGGATTTAGCTTAAAAAAACCCTTAAATGTTTCTCTGTGACTTTTCTGGAAGTAATTACGGAGTGACCTAGGGGAATTAAAAATTAATCCACTGCATGTAACCCTAGTGTGAGGAAAAGGGGGCTTGGTGCTGGGATGACTAATAAAAAGTTTAATGTGTTTTCCTGATGCTTTTATTACTTTTGAAGTGTTAATGAACCTATGAAATTGGGCAGCTTTTGATCAGTTCTCAGTGTATACCACAGCATAGGGGATTTCAGTTTCAAGAACAAAGATGGGTTTATCAGTTGATATGAAAATCAAACATTCCTTCATTGTTGTTAGAATAGTTCCTCTGTCTTAATAATCTCTCTAAGACCAAAGTAGAAAATTATTTGCTCCTTGTAAGGATGAAAAGTTCAGAACCATAAAATTCAGATTACTTTGATACTTCTCTGTCTCTTACTTTATTAACTGGAAGAAAATTAAATGACATCAAAGAATTACTGGAAAAGGGTTTATTTAATTTTGAATTTTATTGGAAATTGTCAAATGTGGTTGCAATGTTATCAGCTGTTTTCATGTCACTTTACTGCAAAAGAGAGCAGCTTTATGCCTGGATAAGGGTATAAAAGCTGTGAACTGTAATAGAGACATAAGTTAAACATTCTGGAACACACCATAAGTTAATTCCACTGTCAGTACTGCACGTGTTAAGGCCTCAAGACTGCAGAAGTTTTATTTTGTTTGGTTGGTTTTCTCAATAATAGTACTGTTGAAATGAATTAAATTAATTTTTAAATTCAAATAAATAATTTTACTTAAAAACCATTCATATTAAATACACAAATAATCTTATCATAAGAAGGAGTTAAAAAATACGTAGTTTTTCATGCATTTTTTATAAGATGACAAAAACTGCCTCTATTCAATTTGAGTTTTCTCTGTACAAGCTTGGGATTTGGGAAAAAACACCATCTTTTTCTGAGAACAGAAGTGGGGAAAAAACCAATTCTTCATGTGCTCATTCAGAAATGAAAGACATAACTGCAAGCTGTATGAGAGATTTCTGAAACAGACCCATTTCCAACCGCTTTTGAAATGGTGAGTTCACTCTGCTACATGAGCTGTTCCTTCAGCTTGTCTCATCTTTCAGTCAGTTGGATGTGCAGGGAGTGATGAGAGACGGCTTTTGTAAGAAATGGAAATATTTTGTAGCGGTCAATTTCAAGATAAATTATCCAGGATATTTAGCTGTAATTTTCCAATTCAAGTCCACACTGGTGTGAGGATCTGAATGACCACTTTTGCTTTATTCATCATATCAATTACATGTCTTTGCAGATTTGATCTATGGTTGTTATTGGTATCTTCAAAAATGGTATGGCAATATTTTAGCCATTACCAATAAATATTTAAGAAGGTAGAAGAAACACTTTCCACAGAATCAGAAATGGACACAAGGTGAAGGAATAGACTGTAAACACTGTGGAAGTGTCTAAACACTCCACTGGGAGTTCAACCCTTCTGTAATTTCTACACATTGATCTGGGTCATATATTTTTAGGGGAGGAACCTCAAAGAGGGAAAGTAGTTGGAGTAAGAAATCAGCTGCAGGCAAACGTGGATGAGTTTTGCCAATAAAATTTACTTCAGAGTGGTTTATTGGCCCTTCATCACCTCTAATCCAAGTGGCTCTACCACACAGCTCTGGGCTGCCTTGAAAGATTTTTGGAAAGCAGGCTGAGAAAGTATGCCTTTAATGAAGAGACAGGATGCAGTGCAGGGTGTACTTTTGAAGGATTACCAGAGGCCTTGGGCATACAGTGAGATACAGGGCTGCAGGCCAAGTGCTTTCAACCTCTATCAGTGTAACAGTTCATGGAAAGTGTGCCATCTTACCCGTGCAATTGTAGAATGTGCAGAGAAAGTGAGTAAAATTCTAAAGCAAAACTGTGTAGGATCTATCACTGACTGGTCTGAAAGGCAAAATTGTTTCCAAATTTGCTTACCTATTCTATGATCTATAAGCCCATCTCTTTAAAAAACCATGAAGCCAAATAAAATTCATGGGTATTTGTACAGTAAGGCTATAACAGTATCCATGGTCCATAAATCATGTTCATTGGTGGGAACCCTCTTGCTGTATATCTGGGATAGTTTATGTGGGTTTGGGACTTCAGTGTTTCGTTTGTTTTAAGCCTCTTTGCACCAAAATTGTCATCCTTATAACAGCACCATAAACTATGCCCTTACGAAAAATCTTACCATAAATGATTCAAAAAAAGTTTTAAGTCTAGTTTTTTATTGTTCATTTAAAGGAACCCTGTTTATAACAACAAAAGTCCTGTCTTGTAGCCCTTGAGCTGGGCTGGTGAGAGGAAAAGGTCACTCACCCACTGCTTAGCCTGTCAGGAAAATTGTCTGGCATGTAGGAGGGCAAATACAGGCTGAGAACAGCCTGGGGGAAGGCTTACAGCCAGACAGTGTGTCTGTCACCAGATTGTAGGCCTGCCCATCCCCTGCTTTTGTGCACAGGATGTTGTTGGTACTACAGTTTCCACTGTAGTGGAATACTCAGTGAAGATGCTGAAAAAACAGCTTCCCTGAGTGTATTATGCAATCTATTATGTGGAATTAGAGCTGAAACAGTCCATCCAGTGGGAATGGGCTTGTTTTGTGTTATCCTTCCAGCAGGGGTTTACCCGTGTGCACTGGAAATTACAATATTAAATGGTCCAGCACGGAAATTTTGTGTGAGGATTAACGGACTTAAGTTTCCTCAGTGTACTGCAGTCTGGGCTTCCTGCTGGCACAGGAGCTTCCACTGCAAAGGTTTTCAAACACTAATGCCTGGAATTAGGAAATCCGAACTCTGCTGAGGAATAACAGAAGAGAATGTTTTCTCTGCTTCACTCCTTCCGCATGACAATCCCTATTAAAAACCTTTGCTCTTCTCTCACTTCCCTCAAGCAATTTGTTTTAAGCTTCCCAGCAGAAACAGAACCATAGAATTTCTCCAGCTTAGTACAATTGTTTTCTTCTCTTAAAAGGCCATGAAGACATAAACCTTCAATACCAAAAAGTTATATTTCTGCTTTTATTTTCCAGATTTGCACATAGAATAAGGGTGCCCAGGAGACTGAGGTGTTTCAGATGCTGAGTGTATTAGCACCCCCTCCTGAGCTGGGTCACAGTTGGTTATCTGCAAATGAAGCTGAGGCAGCTCCACAGCTGCTGCCTCCTCGAAGTAGAGCTCCAGTTGCTTGCTGTTGCCATCTCTCTTTTGCTGGATGCAGCTCAGTACATTCAAGGTCACTCTTTCCCATTCTCGCAGTGCACGTGTGAGGTTGTGAGCACTCATGTCTGATTCCTTGGGATTGAATTCCTGCTGTAGCACTGAGACCTGTCCAGAGGGTGCCACATGTCTAATCTTAAAATAGATCCACCAGATGTTTAGTATCTGAGTGCAATGTGATTATTTAGTGAAGATTGTATTTCTTTGGGTTTTAAACAGTGACACAATTGTGCTGTATTTTTGATTCTGTGGTCATTTCAATGAGTGCAGCCAGTGCTGCAGTGGTGTAAGGCAGTTTTTGAATCCGTGTGATGTATCACTACCACGTGCTTGGTGCCTTGCTACTGGCCTGATCTTGTGAGGTGTTCATCACAGTCCAAAAATAAAACCTGCTCACAATGTGATGTATGGAATAGTCTTACAGGGGAAGGAAGGTAAGGGGGAGCCTTATTGCTTGTTTCACTTGACATTGGGACAGCAGGAAAACTGGAAAATATTATGCCATAGCAGTAGCCTTTCAAATTGCCTCTGGGTTTGCAAGCACTGATTACAAAGCTTTATAATCCATTATATAGCTTTTTTCTCTTGATTTTACTAGCTTGGTTTCATAGAACAGCTTTCTTTTGGTGAATGTCAAGAAATCCTGAAGAGTAAAGGGATTGTTTTGGGAAAACAGTTGCTCACATTTCTATCCAATTCTGACAGTCTATAAAAAGGTTGTATCAATAAAAAAATTATTATTATAAACAAATTAAATTCCAACACTTAACTACAGAGACTTAGCATTTCACTGCAACCAGTCTGAGCTACAACTATGCCTCTTCAGCCTTCCTCTCCTGAGGCTGCAATGCTCCCATTATAAAGCAATTGGTCACACCTCATTATTGAGGTTATTTGCAATAGTGTACGAAGGACCAAGTAACAGATGTTTTGAAATGGCTAATCAATTTTTATAGATTTAATTAAGTTGATGCCAGCACATCTTTTCAATGCATTTTTTTACCAAAGCTAAGGAAAGTATCTCAGTTACAAATTCAGTCAAACCTCTGTGAGGCTCAGGCTTCAACATTAGAGCATAAATATTGCTTGCATGCAGTTATAATATTCTATTTTGGCCACTTACACTGGAGCTTTGTGTCTCTGAACTTCACTCTTAGAAAGTTACATTTGGACTTAGATGTATGACACTTGTTGTTTGGAGTGACACACACAAATCCTGGTAGACCAGACTGAAAATTCAGCCCTAATCATCGAAGGGAAGTGAGGACTAAATGAATGTGTCATGCGTATCCAATTTCTCTACTGATCATCCAGAGAAAATAAATCACGTTGGATGTCCTTCCATTCCTTTGTTTCAAAAGCTAGAAGGAGCTCCCTGGTAAAGTTACCCTGGGTTTCCCAAGGGAATACTAAGATAAATTAATATTTCCTGATAAAATGTTTTGACCCATATTAAAACCACTGAAAAATTATAGGCCTGTTTATCATGGCAGCATGCCAGCTTTTTTTTTTTTTTTTCTTTTCTTTTGTACTACTGGAATCAGGGGATAAAACTGGAGGAGCACATCTTAACTAAACTAATAACCAATTTCTTTAATTTTTAAGAAATCCTTTATCTGCGACTGTACTCTTTGAGACAGATTTCTTCTATATCAGTCTTTCAGTGATGTCTGGTGTCTATCTGTGCTGGGCTCTCCTGTCATCTTCCTCTTATGCATCAGAAAAGATAGCAAAAGTGATCTGCATAAAAGAAAAGATATGAAAAATGGGGAAAGACATTGCAGGAAGGTCTGGCTTGATTAAGTGGAACATTTAAAATGGTACAGAGTGCAGATAGGTATCCCAGTCACACTGGTTTTCAATGAGAGTAGGATAGCTTATGGTCCCTCATCTCTCTGAAATGTTCCCTTACACCCTAAGGCAAATTTAATTTGGAAAGAATTGTTGGAAGAAATCTGATAGGTGTATAAAATGAGCAGTTTAAAAAGCATGCTGCCACAGCAAGGGCAGTGCCCTGAGACTCAGAAGTTGCTTGAAAGTTAATTGAAATCAATTGGAAAGACTTCTATTGACTTACATAAGCTCTGGGTGAGCCCTGGGGAGAGCTGGTTTCAACACCCAGGTTTACCACAAATTTTTTGAATGGCTCAGAGCAAGTCGCTCAGAATGGAGGCCAGAAATTGTAAAGACATTGCTGCAAGTGGGGGGAGTGTGAAAGGTTCTTTATGCAGCCTCATGCTAGGACTCTTTGCAGAAATGTGTCACGAACTGTTAATGTAAAACAAGTAATTTCTATTTAACCTGTAGTGCTTACAGTGTAGGATGCTGTCAAAACAATTCACAAACATTTTAGAAATTAGTATTAGGTATCTGGGATTATAAAAACAGCACCTGTAGTCAGATTAGCCTGGATAAAATGTATGGGGCCACCAATTCTCATATTTCAGAGCATGAATTCACCACCAGCTGGAACAATGAAGCAGATACCTCAAAGGAACAATATATTACTCTTAAGCAATTTGTTTTGTCATTTACAGTACGCTGTCACACAGCCTTACCTTTATGTGGATGCTTCCTTGGAAAGGGGGTCTGTTCTTCCTGCCTGGGAATGGCAGAGTTGTCTGTAACTTGTGTAACTGGGGCCATTTCCTCAGGGTGATGGAGGTTCCTGGTGAGTGCTGCTCCTTCAGACCTGCTGGGCTGGGTCTTTCTGGCTGCTTTAACCTCTCATAAGCTCTAGCAGTGGTTCTGGTGCTGCCAAGGCTCTGCAGGCTACAGGAGCTGGGCAGTGCCTTGTGGGATGGAACCTTGGCCACCTGTTCTGGTTAAAAAATTATAGACACATCCCTGTGTCCCTGGAGTCACATTGGAAGTGCCTGTTCGTGCTGAATCCCAGGCCTAGGGTGGTGTTTCTGCCCTGGTAGTTCAACACTGCTCAGTCCAGGGGCCCTCGGAGGAGGGGAGTGCTGAATGCCTCTCGAGGCTCTGAAGAGCTGAGTTCTGCCTACAGTTTGGTAGGTTGGTTGTTGCTACTGCTTTGCCAAAAGATACCTAGGAGACCCCCTTCTGGAATTCCAACCTGTCCTTGGCTGTTTCCATCCTTTACTTCCTAAATTCTGTCCCTTTTTGGTCATTGCTTCCTTCCCTCTGGCTCCTAGTCCTACTTTCCTCCTTCAGTGCTCCAGATGGGAAGGTGCAAAATCTGGACCTTTCCACCTCCTCCTTCCCTCCTAACGCAGCATTCCTCCCCTTCAGAGGACTCAGCAGGAGGGCTGCTCCCTGTCAGCAGGAGATTGGGTCACAGTCCCTCTGCCCTGTGCTGCCCTAACCATCAGCAGCTCTTGTACTTTGGGAAGCCAGGATAAGTGTTGGCAGCTCTCAGCTGAACACACTCAGCCCACGCTGGGCATGGATCATCGCCATGATCACCACCACTGATGGCTCAGCCATGTCCTATGTGCAAATAGCAGGAAATGGTTCAGATGACTCAGCAAAACATTTTTACATGGTACTAGTAAGGCAGAAGAATTACATGGGCAAAAAGATAGACTTTAAAGAAATGCAACACAGTTAATGCATTTTCCCCCAATCTTTTAGTCACAGAGGACAGGGAGAAAGAGCCACCAAATTTTGAAATTTTTTTATCTCCTTTTCAGAAGTTATTTTGTTGCTAGTTGAAAGCTTACTGGCATTTTCCTGAATTATCTGAGGTTACCTAGTGAGGCTGGTGCCACCTTACTTTAATATATCTAACAAATATTGTCTTCCAGGCTGTGATAATGGCTGCAACTGCTACATATTTAAGTGAATGAAAGATAAATTAGAAGTTACTTAGGGCTTTTGGCTTTTTCTGTCTACATCAAGAACAGAGCAGTAGAGATTTCTTGGAAAATACAGTTGAGGAGAGGACAAACATATGCTATCACACTGCAGTGTTTAACAGACAGTTTGAGCATCATGATCTGTGCCAGTGCAGCAGAATTTCTAGGGAACTTATTGCCTAACTCTGACATGTCTCTAGCAATGATTCCACTGAAGATGAAGAGTAATCATTCCCAGCTCCCTGGGATACCAGGGACGTGCAGCTTTGTATGTTGCAGCCAGTGTGAGATGAGCAGCCTTAGTTCCCACTGCCTACAGATCCTTTGCATTTAGGGCCATCTCAGAAGGTTCCATGACTGCCTTGTCTGCTCGGTGCTGTTGCCAAGGCAGACAGTGGTGTCACACAGGCTGAGCTGAGCAAACTCCTGATACTCATTTGTACTGAAGTAGGCTGTGTTCTTCTTCCATTCTTTTTGCTCATTGTTTCTCCTACTCTGTAGCAGGTCCTGAAAAAACAAGTATGGATTGGATTTCCCACCTTCTTCATGTCTCTTCTCCACCGTGTGATTTTCTTGATGAAAAGTTTAGAAAATTGTTTTTCACAATGTGAACCGAATGATACATTGTCCTCTAATCATGTCCTAGGAAAGGACAGACATTTTAGCTAAGGTTCTCTGGAAGCAAATATTGCAGCCAAAGAAGGGCTTCTGGTCATTGTCCAATCTCCATTTTGTTTCAGCTGAATCCAAAACCCAATTTAATGAGAATACTTTGAGAACTCATGGAAGCTGTTTTACACTTACATGTTCATTCCAAAACAAAGAGAAAGAAAAATAGTCACTGATCTTGTGAAAGCTTCACCAGAGTCAGACCTAGGGAGAGGTGACTTGCATATGAACTGAATTCCTGCTGCTTTGCCTTTTGTATGTTTATATTAGCTAAAGCAGCTTCAACACAAAAGGAAGAGACCAATCCCAGAAACTCAGAAGACTGGAAATTAAGGTAACTTTGGAGAGAATGTGTAGTCTGAAAGCAGAGGAGGAGCTTTCCTGATATTTCTCTTTACTAAGAACCTATTCTTATTTACTTGCAATGTTATTGATCTGGAACTATTCAAGTTTAATTTTTCCCTTTGGGTTCTGTCTTACCTTTCTTTTGCCTGTCCTTATCACTGGGCTTTTGTTTATATCACAGAGGTCCTGAGAAATTTCCTCTCTTCTCTGGAGCATGTGACTTCACTTGTAATGTTTGTGACGCTGCTACAGTTTTAGTGTCTATTCTGAAACTGAAGGGGTAAGGACACAACTACACTGTGAGGAAAGTCAAGATCAATGATATAATTCTTTCAGGAGCGTTACCTTCTTATGGGCTGAGCTCAACATGAGCTGATTGATAAAGCTTGCCTGAGGCTGCATATTTTTTGGCAACTGATCTGCTTACTGGAAAAAACTGTGTGAAATGTCAAGCTCTCTACAAAAAAACAGGAGGAAAGGCGAGAAAAAGGAAGAGGAAAGGTATGATTTTAAAAGTTGCTTTTCCTTTTTTATAGCTTTTTGTTCTGCAGGTGCCCTGTTAAAGAAACAGAGAAAAAAATGGAAAAGTCTGTATTTTGTGACTTCAACCTAATTAATTTCTTTGTGAACTACTAAAGCTAAGGAGGTTTTCAGTGCCTAAAATTGTTTGCATGTTGTTTGGTTCAAGAAGACTACTGTGAGGTTTCCCAGTTTTATAACTGAGCATTTCTGGAAATCAGAATTAATTAAGTGATTTTAGGTAAAGACTTCTCCTGGCCGAAGGCTGTGTTTGTTTTTCTTCGTATCTCAAGCATGAAGTAATCCAAGGGCTTTGCTTTGGTCTGTTTGCAGACTGTATGGTAGTTCTTGCATTCCAGATTGTATGTGTGTAATATTTGGAAGATTAGCAATGATGTGTTATCACAGCCAAGGACAGTCCAAGTCAAAGCTTTGTGGGCTGTGACTGATGGGTGGGTTTATCCCATTTCTTTCACCCTGCACGCATCTTTTTTCAACAGTGGAAGCAAAAGGGGCTGTGTTTACGAGTGTATTAAAACATCTGACTCTGTTCAGACAGGATTCTTTAAGTGCAGACTATCTTCATATGATCATATTTATTTTATGTTTTGTATGTGGAAACATTGTCTTTGAGGTTCTTGCTCAAACAAATACTGACTGTTAGTCAAAATATTTGATAATTTGGACTTCAACTAAGATTTCCTTAGGCTCAGTTCAGGGCTTCCTGGGTGGGGCTGAATTTAAGGCACATTCCATATGTGAAATCTTGTTTTCTGTTAAGGGTCTGTGCCTACAATGGCTTCTCTGTCAGGGAGATAAATGCCTTTCTTAGAGACTCTCTCTGACTTCCCTTCTCACCAGGTGCAAATACAAACATTCAAAGTGTTGGTGTGATCTCTGCTTCCATCTCTCTCCCTAATAAAACAGCCTTTTCTTCTTCCCTACTTTGACTGTATCACTTTCAAGACCCTCTTCAGATGCATGGTCATGCCATTTATAAACATAAATTGCTGGCCATCTTCAAACCTCCTGTACCAGGGAGGACTGTGAAGAATTGCTGGGCCTGCAATAAACATGAGTTACATCAACTTTTGCACCTCTTGCTTTCCAAGGGGTTTTGCATATATCATTGCCACCCCAGGGTCTGCTTCCAGTCATGGAAAACAGAACACCTAGGAGTATCTAATCCCTCCTCTTGCCCCAAAGGTAGATCATGTTTAACTCATTCCTGACAGATATTTTGTGCAACCTATTTTTAAAACAGATAGTGTCATATGTTTCAAAATCTGGCATATTCTCTCATTTACCATTAGCAGGTTTAATCTGAACTTTAAATGATTTAAGTCCACTTTTTTCCATCTTCTTCACCCAGGGTATCAAAATCAACTTATTCCTTTCTTCTTTAAAGGATATTTTCTGCTTTTNTTTTTTTTGGTGGCTCTTCTTTTGTAGGCTTTTGGTTAGTCCTATTCTTCTGAATTTCTCAGTCTATTTCCTACTTTTAAAGCATCACTTCCAGACTGAATGTAGCACTCTTACTGGGGCCTTATCACCACCAACGAAAATAAGGGAATTACGTCAGATGAAACTCCTATTTATACAGATCAGGTTGATGGATGCCTTCTTTGCATGATATTGTTGACTCATGTGCAGCTCTGATCCTCTGTAATACTCCCCAAGTCCTATTCAGAACAACTGTTATCTGTCTAGTCATTCCCTGACCTGGACTTTCCCAGACAGTATTTTCCCTTCCTAAGTACAGGACTTAGCACCTGTCCTTGCTCAGCTGAACCCTGTGTTTTTCAGACAGTCCCTCTGATCTCTCCAAATCATTCTGAAAACTCTTTCTCTGCTCCAATTTGCCTACAGCACTTTACCCCACACGCACATTTCAGATGTGTGATCTCTTCTGTTACCCAGACTGTTGAATAACAAGATAGGAAAAGGACTTAACCCTTACAGATTCCCAAATTATACGCCTTTCTAGTTTGACAGCAAACTACTCATACCAGCTGTGAGTGAAGGTTTCCAAGAAGCAGTGCATCCATCTTCTTGTAGCCTCCGTTACAGTGTGTTACTAGTTTTCTTTTAGGATTATTTTCTGAGATGGTGAAGCTTTTGCTGTGCTACTTGTGACCATGAGTTTTTGCTCTTTAATTCATGTTTCTTTTTATCCCAATGTTTGCCTTTTCTGTTTGTTGTCTAAGCCCCTTCTCACAAGATGCTGATAAAGAAAGAGCTAAACTTACTACTAAAGCAGGAAGAAACAAAGGAGACACCCTCCAGAGTTCAAATCAAAATGTTTTCTATTCTTATTATTTCCCTAACCTAGGTGGCAGAAGTTTCAATAAACAAATCTGCCATCACAGACACTGATCTTTTCCCTTCATGGTTACAATAACATTTGGGGTTTTTTCCCCCCATAATTGTCTCTCAAGACTGCTTTGTCATTTTTCAGTCCCTATGAGAATTATTCACTAAATCTATTTCTACTATCCTATTGATATTCTTCAGATTCCCAATAGAAATAGGACTTTACAAGCCCTTTTAGCTTTTCTAGAGGGGAAGGACCAGGTGAAAGGTTAGCAGCTGTGGTAGTTCAGTGAGACCAGCAAGAACTGTAGGTTCTGAACTGAAAGGCTAATTTTAGAAGATGCCCTCAACAGGTAAGCAGATCATTTCAGGTAACTTCAGACTCCTTTGCTTCTCTGCATTAAATGTCAAAGTGAATTTCTCTGTTGGCTCTTACTCTGAATATATAGATTGCAGGAGCTGAGCTAGATTCCAGATCAGTAAGATCATGTTTTCCACTGGAAGCATTCCAGATGATGATAAACATCATCAAACAATTTCAGGCTCAGCATGACTGTTGATGAAAGCATGCCCCATACTTCAGGAACACATAGTCTTACCTACCTTATCTGAATGCCATGTGAGTTGCTTGAAATCAGTGTAGTATTTGTGCAGCAAACTCTGCATGGATTTGGCACGCTTTTGCAAGACATCCTTTCTTTCAGCTGCAGATCTGGCCTCGCTGCACTGGGCTGCCTCTCATTGCATGGCTGCAGGTCAGAATTTCAGTGGATTCCCCACTCTTATTGTTCACTCAGGGCCCACGGCTCCCTCAAGAAGGTTGTCTCAATGTAATGGCTCAGCGCCACTGTCTGGCATGCAGAACATTCCTGGTTTGTCTCCGGAGATCCGCAATGCAAGTGCTGACATGTAACACCACAGCTGTGCAATTTGTCAGCAGACAAGGGGGAAGGAGCCCTGCCTGGGTCCGTCAGGAGGCACTGCAGCCCTGGCCTTCGCTCTGCATGGGCTTTGCACCTTCCTGGGGGCAGAGCAGCCCCGCAGGTCACACCAGCACACAGGCCTTGCACAAGTGGCCTGTCAAAAACCCAGTCCTGCACAACATCTTTCACAAGTGAAAGGTCCCAGGAATAGATCTGTTTGCCATAGATCAGATCAGCATGTGTCAGTCATTCTAGTCCAGACCAGCCTTCCTGACAGGGTCTCCCAACCCCCAGCTACTTTCAGAGATATTTATCTTTTCCTACTGTCCACCACATGCTGGGCAATAAGAGCATCAAAGCAGAGCTTAGGTATGATAACTCCATCAGTCACCAGATGTTTCCAGTAAGTGATTCTGAGAAAACTTTACTCAGAGAAATAATAATAATGAAAAAATAAATCTGGTTCTGTGTTGGAGACAGCATGACAAACACAAACTCCTGTGGACAGTGCTCCTTAAGGAAATACCAGTTTTTATGGATAGCTACTCACTCTCCTTTCCTGTTTTAAACCCCAGATGCTTTAAATGCTCAGATTAGTCCGTGCTGGTTCAGAATTAGTAGCAGCGTATAAGAACTATCAATAATCAAGTGCATCTCTAAGTGAGCTTTGTTTTGATACTAAAATTGCAGGAAAATTCATGCAGGACTTTTATAATGAAATTAAAATTTTGCTTGTTGAATAAGGGCCAGCTCTACAATTCGATAAAATCACCACAGCCAAACATCAGCTACAGCTGCATAAATTGTACAATGTTTGGTGCTGTTCTACTGAGGCATACTTAAATAAATCACTTGTCTTCATATAAAATATAAAAAAACTCCTACTTTATAATCTAATTTATATCCAGTTTTTCCATGTGCATTAGTAGTATTTATCCCTATCAAATGGTACTCAACAGTTATGCAAAAATCAGTGTTTTACCATGGGGAAGGAAACCATTAAGATTTAGACATTGCCTCCAGCAATGCATATATCCATGGAGCTCGAATGCACATAAAGAGGAATTAGTATTTAAAGGCTTGACAAATTAAGCTTTTTAAGGGCTGGATACTATTTCTGATCTAATATCTTATAAATTAAAAATTACTGAAGCAAAATCTCTGCTGTATATATAATTATGGGCATTTGTGTTAATAGCAAAAGGGTACTAGTTACCTACAACTTTGGGGATGAGAGGAAAAAATCTCTATGCATGCATTTGAAAACAGTGGGGGAAACAAATAAATAAGCAATGATTGTTAATTCTCTTGTGTTTCTGGGGTCATGAAGGATGACAAACAGAAGTGAGGATGACTGGAAGCAGACCAGTTATGCCATGATATGAATGGAAGTATGTAATAATGAAGGCACGGAAAGATAAGTTATGTTATTATCACGCATATTTCAGTTATCTGAAGAGCTGAAAGTAACATCAAGGGTTTTTTTAAAAGCCCATTGTTCCTCAGAGTAGTTTAACATTCATTTTTTGCTGTGCCCATTATGCTCTCTTTAATTACTTTTTTGTTTTCTTTAAGAAGTTTGCTGATGTAGTTCAAATGGTAAACATTTGCCATTTCCGAAGCTAGAGAGGAGCATGATACAAGGCATTAATGACATAAGCCAGTATTCTGGGATCAAACAGTGTGTATAAACATCCTAGGTATGATCAGTTGCACATTCCAATGTTTTCTAAATTTATAATACGTGAATTGAGGATTATACTGTCACTAGCTTGAGGTGCTGAGGGAGGACACAGCTTTTCACAGTAAGCACAAAAGGACAACATTAATTTATTCCACATTGTTCTGCATCAGGACTAAAATTCTGCAGTGTTTGTCTTTCATTAACTGGCTGCCCCAGTGTATTTGAGAGTCTCTGCTGTCCATGGCTGAGTGACTAATAGCTTGTCTCCAAAGGTTATCCTTCTGTATTTTGATCTGCTTGAATCTTGAAGGCACCTGATCGGCACACTGCAGCAGTCAGTCCAGCTCCTGGGCTTTGTCTTTCACCTTTCACAGGTCTGGAACAAGGCTGTCTCTCTTGGTGCATCATTCATAAGCTTTATTTTCTGATTGTTCAGGGGGTGATTATTTTGCTTCTAACCTAATGTGCTTAGTCATATTCTTCAGGCGATGCTGTTCCCTTATAAAAACACCTGCTCTATAGCCAAATACTTCTAAAGGACTAGATCTCCCCTGTATTTTCCTTTCAAACCCTTAGGAGACTTTCTTGTGCTTTTGAATGTCAAACAATTTCCTTTATTTGTTTGCTTATAAATCAACTTGCAAGCTTGAGCTAAATTTTACCTGTTCCTTTGTAAACATGCCTCGAGTATTTCTGAGCCCCACAATTCCACTGACACGCAGTCATGGGCAGAGCAGCCCATGCAGGTGCAGGAAAATGCAAAGCAAAAGTAACTGCAAAAGAACATACCACTTGTGGCCACCTGTTGCCATTCACATCCAGTGAAAAGAAAATCACTGAAAAGAAACAAATGAAAAGTTGTGCTGACTGAAATATCTTTTAGGAGAAGCTGATAAAAGTGAATAGAGACTTACCCAGCAGGCAAATTTCATACACCCAGGCACTGAAAATTTCCTCTTCAGTCTGCAGCTTCTCTATCCAAACAATGATTGGAGAGAACAACATGAAAACATGTACAGCAAGCTCCAGAAACAGGGTTCAGCATAACCTGGGAAAAGCTAATATGTTAATAATCATACTCTGCCAGGCCTGAAGTGTTTTTCATATTTTTTCCTGGATCTTGTAGGTGTTTTCCTTCATTAGTTTTGAAAGTCGTAAGAGAGTGCTTGCCTGCTGCCTTCCAGTGTGTTAAGGAGTACGATGTTGCCATTCTTCCTAGATGAAGTCTTTTATTCCTGCAACTGGATACTTATGTTACTTCAATCCTATTTAAGAAATGACGTCTCATTCTATATGAAATCATGTTTGTATTTTAATGACTGTTGCTGCTGCAGAACCATCACAACACTATCTAGATCACACTCTATAAATATGAATTAAAATACCTGTGCACTGTAGTAACAGTGAAAAACAGAGTTTATTCTCCATTATGTCTGGGTGCCTTACCCACTTTGGGAATAAGCTGCACACACAGTGGCACCTAAAGGGGTTCTGCACTTTGCAGCTTAAGCGAGCAGGACATTTACACTGGGGGACAACATTTGCAACCAGGCCAACCCTGGCCCAGAGGTACTTGTGTTGCCCAGGTTTTCCGTCTTTCTTTTTTTTTCAACCATGTCTTTTCTCTGATAATGGAGAGACATGATTATATATTAATTTTCAGAAGATTACATTTAAGGCAGTTAATTCACAAATTACTAAATTTCAGGTCACAGAATAACAAGTTTGGGCACGAATCAACGAAAGATCTTACTCAGACTAACAGGCGTATTGATCCACTATAGCATTTTATTCTTAGATATGTTTCATTGCTGCTGTGTAACTCTATGGTTAATTGAGCTCTTAAAGCAACGAAATTATAGCTGGTTTTGTTATTTGATGCTGAACTATTCGGGGACACAGTATCCTGTGTGTTCCTGTCTCCATCACTTTTCTAATGTACGGTCATTTTCTTTTTCCTGGGCTCTGCTTGTTAATCTACGTCTTAAAAGTGTAATATTCTGGGCATGACATCATTTTTACCAGAGAGCTGCTTCTGATTTATCCTCATGCAAGTTAGAACAGCACTGAGATCAGGACTTCAATTTTAGCATGCAGACTCCTACAAGTGGAAACCCCAAAAAGTCACTGCAAAAGGTGGAGGTTGTTTAGTTGCATTTGGATATGCAGTAAGGAAGGCAGCACCAGGAATGTCAGTGTTTTGCCAATATCATTGACAAAATCCCCATTAGCTGACAGTTACACAAACACAGACTACAGCTCTAGCTGAGGGGAAAAAACGTATGCATACAGTTTCTCTGTGTGCATAATAACCATGTTCCATATTAGGAGAATAGGGTCTTGTATAGCAGTTTGCACTTGTTCAGTTCTACTGCCAAATCCAGACCCTAAAACTATGCTGTTTGGCCCAGCCACTGTTCCTCCTTTCCTATGGCAGCACTCCAGAAATACTATAAGGCTTGAACAGAAAACTGCTTATGTTGATTTCTTGAATAAGAGAGCCCATGAAGCTTAGTCAGACTGTGCTTGCTCACAGCCACCCATTTATTTCACCGTAGGACAGTCTCTGAGGGAACCTTGTGCTGGTGCATTGAGGTAAGGCAGGGACCAGCTGGCGGTGAGGGGTCAGTGCTCCTGATCTGCCACAGCAGATCATGCCAAGCCAAACATCGGGGTCTGACAGAAATAGAGAAAAAACCTTGACAAGAAGCAGACATGGGGACAAGGACTGTGGCGTTAGAATGAATGGAGAAAATCTTTGTAGAGTTTTAGGACCCCATGCTGAGATGGAATGCTGAGTTGTACACTGTATACATTAAGTGCAGAAATAGTAGTGCCTAGTAAAGCACACTTGATCCATTTTTACAAGTGATGTAATATGTCTGTGCGAAGTAACACGTTCTTATGACTATCCACCTTCTAATCCAGGGCCATGCATTAGTGTCATAGCTGTGCTCCTGCTGCCCTCTGAGCCATGAGTCACCATCTTTCACTTCCTCAAATAATTACAGGCAGCAGAAAGCAGCTGCCACTTGGTCTCTCAAGGGCTTTCTCTGCTGCTCAGGAAATTCACGCAAAGCCACTGTTTCTGTGAGTGATCAATGGACACCTGAGATTTGCTTTAAACTTTGGGCAGAGATGACCCCACATGCTAAACTTCTTGTTCCCATGTGTTGTCTGATCTGTCTGTCAGACCTCCCTTTTCCTTTGCTGGGAGAGCAGTCATCTTGTACCTATACAGGACTGACCACCACTTGGTCCTTCCTGAACTAGAAAACATTTAATGTTGTTTTTTTTTTTTCTTGGGGTAAAGAATGTGAAGCCATGATTTTTGTTTTTCTCAGAATATAGTGTAAGTTGATGTGTCTAAACAAGTACTAATTGCCATTCATTTTTAGAAGGTGCATTTGGTGTTACATTACCATTAAGTAACTGTGCAACTGAAATCCGGCCCAATTCTCCACTGCCCTGCACCTGGTCGGAGCTCTCCATCTGCAAAGTGCAAAGTACGTGATTAATGCAACAAACTTAGAATTTTCCAGTCACCGGAGGTGGCATTTTGTTCCCATTTGGAGGACTACATACTTGTAAATGACTAGGCCAGGTGCAGGGAGGGAGAACCCGACCCCCTTCAAAATTCACCTTTCCCCTGAATTAGGATTAATTTTTCAAAGGAGCTGGGATGTTTCTGCTTTCCTCAGTGCGTGTTTGGGTGCGTGTGCCGGGGGAGGGTGCGCAGCAAGCAGAGGCAGTGCAAGAGCAAGTATTGAAGACTTGGAAGGAACACTTTCGGCGTTACTTATTTGGTACACGAGTACAATTTCTGCTCCACTGGGCATCTGAAATTTCCTCCCAAAACATGTGTGGCTAAAACCTTTTTGTCACAATGTATCATCATGCAGCAATTCAACTCTTTAATCTTGTGTTGTTACAGCAGCGGCTAAAGTCTTCCCGGGTAGGTCTTGATCCCGCTAACCTATGGGTTTGCAAAGGGGAAGCCCAGGTTCGATATCCTTTAATAAAGCTCATATTGGTTGGGCCCAGACAGGGGGTTTGCTCTAGAGATGACTTGTTAGTCGAGAAGGTCTATATTACTGGCTGGGGCACACTCTGCCGTTCTGCATCAGCTGACAGCGCCTATGTCTGATAAATGACTAATAACATTTCTGCAGAGGTGCTACCGGCGAGGGATTACAACAATACGCGTGCTTTTCCCTCTGCCCTTGGGAAAGGGAGAGGTTCGGTGTTTGCAAACCACTGCCGGAGCGCGCAGGGGCCGGTGCCGCTCGCCCTTTACTGTGAAGCCCGTTCCGGGGCGAGCCTCGGGCAGGGCCAGGTGCCCCGGGCAGGTGCGCTGCGGGCATCCCGCCCCGGCGGGGACAGCGGGCAGAGCCGCAGGGCTGCCCCGGGCGCGGGTCCCTCCCGCCGGGCAGGTGCCGGAGGAGGAGGAGGAGGAGGAAGAGGAGGGAGGGCGCG
>VWZG01009792.1:151192-205008 GCA_013396735.1 Grallaria varia | reverse complement strand
AGGTCTCTCAGGAGAGATAAAATATGAAATGTACTCCCATTATATACATTAGTCATGGCAAATAGTTTGGCGTATATGGCAAAGGCTAAGATGATACTTAACAAGGGGACATTAGGAGAAACACTGGTTTTACTGTTTCCCTTCTTACTGTTACTGATACAGGCTTTCCATATTTATTTACCTTTTAAAGAACATCTCCAAAATGTGAGTTGCTTCCCTGCCCAAGAGAGCCCTGAAAACTCAGAGTTTGTGTTGAAACAACTGTAATAGCCCTGAGTGGAGATGGAAACAAAACAGAAGGGCTGTAGCTGTCTTAGCTGAGCAGCTTTACCAAAACAAGGGGCAGGAGCTGCAAAAGCAGATTGGATGGTGTGGGACTTGCCAGAGAATGTGGGAACTAAACCCGCATTATTAAACTCCTCCTTGTGTTACCCATTCATTGTCTATGTATGTTACAAAGCACACAGTGAGGGAATGGCAGTTTCCCTGGAATTGTCTGGCTTCTTGCTGTGGAATTATCAAGACTGTTCTTACACTCACCTGAGGTTAAAATCAAGGCTTAAAATGCTCGCACCAAATGTGTGTGCAGGGAGGGGGCAGCGATAGGGACACTCAGAGAGTGCTTCACTTTTAAGTTGTTTTCAAAAAGGAGCAGCAGCGATGATAATTATCAGCAAGTCAGCTAATTAAAATTCTTTCTTATTTATTTTGGTTTTGATGGAAAACAATGATCTTTCCTGTATATCAGGTGTGACCCAAAGCTTAAAGATGACATAATCATATGGATGTTCTCTGTTATAAACAAAAATGACTGAAAGTGTGGGGTTTGGGTTTGATTTGTTTGTTTGTTTTCTTTAATTTTGCATTTAAAACCCCACCAGCTTGTTGTCAGAAAGGCACAATAAGATTGAATTTAAGGCTTGAAGAGAGAGCACAGAGGTACAAAGTGGAAAGGGGTAAGAACAAAAGAATTCAGAAGGAATGCACTGCCTGCAAACGTTTCCATGTAGTCTGACTTGTATTATCAACTATCAGTTATCAATGAATTCTTAGTTGCCAAAAAATGTCAAAATTCTTTCAAATGTTTTAATGGAGGGATAGATAAGTGTAGCAATATCAGCTTTATTAAAAAGTTAAATAATACATAACTTATTAGAAGCAATGTAGTAAGTGGTTTTTTGAGTACAACGCATGGCCATGGAGTTCTCTTTAGTAAAACTCAGTTGCCTGGATATTGCTCTTTTATTGGAAATTTAATACTACTGTTCCCTTCAATGGGAAGACTGGAAAATACGTTCTTTTGGTTTTCCTCTGAATTCGCCCCTCATCAAACGATGAGAGTTACGTGTGACCTGCTGAGCCACTGCTGCTCTGTGGTGATGGTTCTAAAATCTTGCTGATCTCATTTGGAGGAACGGAAAATGGAGATGTTTAAAAACCTCAATAGCTTTTAATTCTTATCCTTTATGGGAGATGTTCAAATGGGAGGAACTAGGTCTTCAAATATATATTTTTACTTCCAGAGGACTGGAGAAATTTATTTAGGAGGGTAAAAAATGGATTGTTTGCATGAAATAATAATTGTAATCACTTTAAAATACTCTTTTTAATAGAACCTATTTATTCAGAAGAGTAAGCTGTCTTGATTTTTTTAAAATTAATTCATTGCATCTGATTTGCAGCTGGACACTTCATCAGATTGACTTTATTCCTCTGAATATACTCCCCCCTTTTTTCCTCTTCATCCTTTGTAGCATTTTATAGTTGATTTAAGGATGTAATCTCTCTGTTAGCCTCTGCCCCTCTCTATGTCCAGCTGCTTTCTCTTTGTCACGCTAATGACCCATCACAGTGAAGCTGTCACTTGACACACAGGGTGAAACCAGAAAACCTGCCCCTTTGGGTTTTAGAAGCGTTTAATATCTGTCCTATTCTGACAGCTCAAGCCTACCCCATTTTACAAATGCCTCTTGCCTATTTAGAAAAATTGCCAAATAAAAGCCGTGGGTATTCTGTTGCAGGAAGAGGGCAAAAGCTTGTTTTCTTAAAGGATCAGTGTGTACGGGCTCAAAGCGGTTATTCTGTACCGGGCTGACTCTATTTTTGTGTGTGCAAACTTGTGGAATGTGAGCTGAACTGATATTAATTGTACCACAAGTTGCATGTTTATCTCATACATCTGGGGAACCACGAGGAAGGTGAATGTGTTGTTTTTCTGCATGTCCCTGGTGGGAGATGAGCTGAAGAGGCAGAGAGCAGGACCGGGGTGTGGTGGCGCCATGTGGCTGTTGCACGAAATGATGCTGTTCAGGTGTGTCCTTCATTCCCTCGGTTGGGTTTAAAGACATGCAGGTGTCTCAGCAGCCTTTGCAGAATGCTCCAAAAATGCCATGAGCCCTGCCTGACTCTGCAGGTGATAGGAATCTGTAGCTCTACTGGTTGGGAGGTGTAGCCCATCTGCTGCATGGTTTTACCCCTAAAGCCGCTGTTACTTGAGCTATTGATGATGGTGACTGCTTTCAGAGGGATCCTGCTTCACCACCGCTGGATTGCTTCTTCCTAGGAAAAGACAGGGACAGGATAAGGAAGTGTTTGACTCCCATTCCCTTGAGTAATGTATTCAGTTGACCAGTATGGACAGAGAAAATGGAATTGTGGGCAGGTTATGAGCAAGTTCCCTGGCTGACTTCTGACCACCTGTCTTACTGGCTTTTGAGACAGCAAGAGTATCTGATGTTACCTCATCTTATTTTTCCTCTGCTTGCCATAAATCTTGTGATTTTCTCTATAGTGGGATGCAGAGCTTTAGACTTCAGGCAATGTCAGATGTCTTGAATTTGGTAATTGCAAAAGCTACAGTATTCTGTGTTGTGGCTTTTTTCCTGGGTGGAGGAGATGTGTGAGTTGATGGTGTCTGTGAGCTTGGGCTACTATGGAAATGTGCAGGAGCTGTGCTTGCATTTTTACTTCTATTTTAATATTTGTTTCAAGAAACAGACTTTAAATACCTCTGCAACAAGTGGCTTGGTGGTTGATGTTACCTTTATGGAGCTTACAAATATTCTTCTGTGGGCTTTTGCATGTTGTATAATTAAAAAGCAACAGGAGATTAACCAGAATTTGTTTCTGCAGTAAGAAATCTCATTTCTGTCTCTGCTGATTAACATGTTCTCAGGGGAAGATGTGCTAAGTAATTTTATTTGATGACACATTCATTATGCTGACCAAGTTTTATTGTTCTCATTTTGGCCTCATTTTTTTTAAAAACCTGTAAGATAAAATTGCAAAATACTTGTTGAGAACAAAATTACCTATAGTGTTTTAATAATGTCTTTTTCACCCTTCTTTCTGTTTTTCTTGGAAATAGAGTGAGAGCAGATTAACTTGGATACAGAGAAGTTTGCTCCAGTCTCTGCAGAGCTGTGCACACCTGTGTGTGTTTGCATCATTTGCAGTCTGGATGCTACTCCCGAGATTGTCTGAGATTTCCTTTGCTCCCCAACATAAAATTCTGTCAGAGATTATATACAATTCAGATGGAGAACAGGATTTGGAGAAAAGATGGCTCTCATCTACTGAAACCACAGAAAGAAATATTAGCAAACTAGGATGAGATTATTTTTTTAAGCCCTAGGCTCCTCTTATCTTCCAAAGTCTGCCATTAACACATCTTAACATTCACACCCTTGCTATCCATGTACTCTGCACCATCCATTTGTGTCCCACTCGTGGCACATTCTTGTAAGGTCATCTCCAGCTTTTCACCATCCTGCCAACTCACAACCAAACACTGGGCTCTTTTCTTTATTTACTGCTTCATTCAAGGTCACTGTTCTCTTGGGTAGCAACACCTTCTCATGGGATAGGCAGGGCTTCCCCTTCTGGCAGCATCTTTCTGTCGCCTCTCTCTGAGATGGCTCAAGAGGTCTGCCTCAAGTTATTGTGATGTGCATTACACTTAGAAAAGTGTCATTGATGTGTCTGTGAATGAATGTGTTTTTAAGTACTGCAGAAGGATGGTGGTTGACTGGAATGGTGTTCATAGATACCTCTGTAGGCAGCTTGGGCAAACAGCTTCACGGATCAAGTGCTGTAAACAAGAGGATAGAAGTTCTGTGGTATTTGCATCCAGGTCAACTTTTGTATGGTCTGGTTATTATTTGAACATACCTTCACTTTTCCAGCTTCTGGGGAAGTAAGAATGCCAACTAAATACTCCAAATTTGACAATGAAATTTAAGTTAATTGCATGTCATGTATCTTTGGTAGGTCAGACTTCTAAAAGACCTAGCTTTTCTGCATTGCGAAGTACTAAAGGATTGAATTACCTTTAAAAAAAAAAATTCCCAAAACAAACGTAGTTAAATCAAAATTTGTAAGGGCCAGAAGTGATTTTGTAATTTTATGTAGATGATTAAAGTATATTTGTGCAGAGTAAAGCAGCATGTGTTTATATTATAAATATGTAACATAATAAGTAGTATAACATAAATATGTTCAGTAGCCAAGAGTTTGCTTGTCAGTGGTAATTAAGACTTGAATTCCTCTTTGGATATAGTGTATATACTCTGAGACTGATCTTGCAAAGCCTTACTCATGCACATGAGGATTATTTATGTGTATAAGGATTTAGATGATCAGATGTTATCATCTCTCTTTGTATGACTCTTTACTGCTTGTTTTTTGGGGTAATTGCAGATAGAAGAGACCTAATGTAGTAGAAGCTAAAGAAAATAATAGAAAGTTACCTCCTGTTCCGGCCCTGAAACTTCTCTTTTAAAATAAACAGTGTGGATCTGTGCAGGGAGGAGTGCTGATCCACGCTCCTTTGTGGTGCTTAGTAGTATATTAGGGCTCTGACATGTTTTCAAACCCGTACTCTGGAGTGTTGAAGCCTCACCAGCTGTAGGGGTTTGCAGAGTCAGAGGTGGAGGGGGCTTTACAAAGAGCCCATCAGCCCCTCTGCACAGCACTGCACTTACAGGTGCCATCACCGCTGCCTTCCAGTTTGGGCTGAGCATTTGGGGAGGAATAACACATGGCCTTACATCTCTCATCTAAGCTGGCTGCTTGCTTTGTTTTCCCTGGAGGTTCTCCAGATTTTTTTGTTTTGTTATATTTGCTGCAGTTTTTAATGGAAAAACATGAAAATAACAGATACAATGTCTCTAAATATTCAAAGGCGCTTTTATAAATTTTTAGAAGATCCCTTTTTATCCCCATCCATATGCCAAGGACATAAAATATCAGCAACTAATATTATTTTCTGGACTGCTGGCATAATTTATGGGGGGAATCTGCTCTAAGCTGCAAGACAGGAGTTTGTAGCAGTTTGTACAACATACTGTCTCTCATGTATTTTGGCAGTACTTGTAATCTCCTCCTGCTTTGTAGAATACAAGACTCTTTTAAAGAAAGATATAAACGTGCAGAAGAGACTCCCCACACTTTTCTTATTGATCTGTTTAGTATGTTAGATTTTTTTTCTTTGCATGTCTTCTCTTAAAGCATTAAAACCTACTATTTTGCTTTGCTGTTTCTGTAATTTCAAGCTCTGTTAAGTGGAAGTTGGTAGCAGTGTTCAAAGCCAAGGACTTGATTGGCAAGTTTTAGCTGTGAGTAAATTTTCACAGCTGATCCATAAATCCCCAACAGACCATTAGGAGCTTCAGAGCGGCTCTGGCAAACTCCCCTACAATAATTGTAGTTTTAAGTTTGTTATATTTAGTTTTCTCACCTCTTAGCTGGATGCCAGGGGAACCTCACTAGAAGTAAACCAGCCTTGTATCTACTTTTCCCTCCAAGTTAGCAGTTTGCACAGATAACACAGCATGGGAGGAGGACTTGCTGGTTGGCTCCAAGTGGACAAAGCAGAGACTGACCAAGAGTGTGACTTGTGACAGATGGAACCCAAATCTGGGACTAGGCACTTCAGTTATTCAAGGAGACTTGGAGTATGTAATTTTTCACCTTCCACCTCCATCCCCTATTTCTAAGAAATAATAAAATCATCAAAAGAGGCAGAAAAAGTGCTTATTCAAGCTTGAACATGACAGAGTTGTATATAACTGTGGGAGACAGAGAGGCGAGTTTTAATTTAAGTTCCCTGAGGTAATTGTACTAATTTATCTGTAGCAAAGCTGGCAGAGTGACCTGCTTTTAGGAGTGACCACTGCACTAAGAACAGAAGTGCATGGGTGGCAGCAGTGAGAGCAACAGGCATTGCTTTTGGGTGCCAGGGTTTGCTGGTGGTGATGTTTCTGGACTGTCTGCAAGGCTGGCTTCGAGAACACATCTCTCTCAGGTTCATTGCTCTGTACACATGCAGTAAAACCAGGGCTGTAGCAACTATCTTGCCTATTCCATAAGCCCTGGAGAATGCTTCTTATATAGTACCGCCCCACCAGACAGCCTAATAAAGCCCCAGAAGGGGTTCCTATTGCTCCCCTGGATTTGGATTTGCTCTGGAAGCAAACTCGGACTTGGCTGCTTGTTTGAGCAAGTATATGAATGTTCTGTGCTTTCCCTTATAAAATATAAATGCTTTGCCAAGGATGTACTCACCACTTGGTGGGATCTGGTGTATTACCGTGCTGAAGGGACAAGGGTACCATGTAGAAGGAAGGGGTGTGTCTTCACGGTAAACTCTTTCAAAGGGATATTTTTCCTTTTCTAGAAGATGGAAAGGTAAATTGAATCTCTTTATCCTCTGCCACAGAGCCACAGAAAACCAACCTGTCACACCTTTAACCAATGAATAATTTGTTTACACAGAAGAGTGAAAGAGAAGCATTATCTCAACTGTTTAGGAAAGGAAATGAAGAAGAATTGGTCTTTGAAAATTTTCATTATTTTTTTTTTAAGCAAGAAAAGCAAAAATTTTATTCATACTAACAGCTCCTTCAAACAAAAATTACTTCATGTTACAATTTTAATTTAGGAGGATCAGAAGCTTTGTTGATTACAGTCTTGTTAGGATAAGGATAGAGTAAGTAACTATAAATAGTGATACAGTGAATGATGATCTCTCCCTACAAACTTTGTATTGAACTTAAGCAGGAGAAGGTAAAAATATCAGCCAACAACCTTCTTGAAGGAGGCATCCTTGACTTATATAGGGGGATCTTCAGTAAAACAAAAGGAATTGATCATTTCTTCAATCATTAGATTCAAGTGCTTTACCTTCATTTGATGCAATAAGTCAAGTGGAAGTTGTCATTCCTGTGGTGGGAATAGAGTGCTCTTGATGCCTGGGCCAGTTTTGCTGTCTGACATTTAAACTAGAAATGCTAGGAGTGATAAGAGTAAATGAGCTAATTTCATGCGTACCAATGAAATACAGAGCATGCTTCTGCAGGGAGAAAAGATGGTGCCCTTCATTTGCATATCATAATGGAAAAAAGTTTTTAGAACTCTGTGGAACTTCTAACATGGATTTGGGATAAGTAGGATTGTGGGAAAAAATACAGCAATTAAAAATGCAGAGCGGGTGTTAAGATTAAAACCAAAAGGTGTCATTTATAGAGGTGTAATCAAATGACATACATTGTCCTGGCGTCACCTGCATAAGGGCTGTACTCTGCTTTATTTCCTCAAGGTCTGCATGGATGGAAGCAGGTCGCTGAGAGGACAGCATGGACCTGCTGTGCCTTCGGGCACACAGTTCACTGAGATAGTGGGCTGTAGATCTGAATGGCAGGCCAGCCTCACCTAGGAATTGCTGACTAGCAGGATGTTAATGCAAACTTCATTAACTTGCATTTCACCTCCGTGGCAAATCAAATTTGCAAATGCTTGTTCACAGAAGTAGCTGGGTGATTCAGTGACAAGTATTAATGCATGTAAGAAGTTTCCAGGTGGAGCCTAAGGTGAATCCACAATTAAAGGCTAAACATAAGAGGAGTGGATGTTTCTAGAATCTTACTGCTGATTTTTGCTCCAAAATACATGCAAGAAAGTGCAACTGTGGAAGAAGAGGGGAGAGTTTAGCAGGCTTGTTTTCACCACAGGATTAACTGCTGCTGAGGTTTTAATGATTGCCATCTACCAAGAAAATTAGTCTTAATTAAAAGGGTGCTTTTGAGACAGCTGAGGATTTTGGGGAGAATCTGACCTTTGCTTGGATAGGGACACTTTGGGAAGAATATGCCGGAAAAATAATCTATGAGCTGATCATCCTCCATTTCGACCATTCCCTGAAGGACAGAAAAATTCTCCATGTGATGCCATTGACTAGGAAGGGTTTCAGTCCTGCCCCTGCCCCACGGTGAGAATTTGTCAGCCCAGAATTTGCCAATGTGGGATGGGCAGGGAGCTGCTGTGGGGAAGCCTGTTCTGATTAATCCGAGATAGCTCAGGAAGGTGAAGCATGTGAGGGAGCCATACCCAGAGGAAGAATCTTTATGTGGAAAAAGCCTATGTACCTCTCCCCACCTTCTTTGGGAGAGCCCAGGCATTATGCCAGCATTAAGTCAAACAACTTTTCTTCCCCCTACACCCACTCGCCTTTCTGGCTGGTGTAGACATTTTTTGCCCAGCTGATAATTAAAATGAGAATGAAGTTAAACTTACATCAAGGTGCAAACTCAATCATTTGTTTCCCCCTCCTTGTGAGAGAAAATTACGGCTTTAGTAATTGCAAGAGGTGACTGATGGGAAAACTGTCTTTTCCTGTGTGGATGTTATTTACCTGTGAAGTGGTCAGGGCAGTTGGGACGTTCTCCAACTTGTGTGTATGTCTTTGAGAGTACAGGGGATTTGAAGAAGCAAACCAGAACATTTTCCTGATTGAAAGGGTGCCTAGACTTATCTAGGGCTACAACAGGATATTAATAGAACATACTGCATTTCCTTCACATAAAAATACGAAGGGCACTTTGCTGAGAAAAAATCCTGCTGTCCCTTTCTGTCTTTGGGACCAGCTCATCACCCAGCTAAAATTAAAACGTGAAGTCAGGCAGTTCTTGCTCTCTATTTTTAAACTGCTTCAGCATATGAATGTGAGTGTGAAATCTTTCTTTAGGGCTCTCTTAACTTAATTACCTACTTATTCAAAATATTCTCTTCTCAAATTGCTGAGCTATAATTATATTAATCTTTTCTGTAGACACACTTTAGCTACTTGATGTTTGTTTAATTAGTTGTATTCTTAATTTGTAGTTCCATAGTTATTTACAGTGATGGAAACCTCATGGTAAGTGTTTAAAATCTACTTTGATATGTTAAAAATTTGCACATAGGTAATATTTTTGTCTATCTGTTCCATGCTTTCTTCTGGAAAATGACATGAGGAAGTGCGCTTTTTTTAAAAAAAAAAGTATTCAAAGTAAATGAAAACCAATGTGTTGTTATTCTTTCATTTATTCAAATATTTTGTTTTCTGCAAGCTCATTCCTATTTTATTTTGGTTTGCTGTCTTTTATTTGTGCGGAAGGGATGATGTGGTCCCAGACCAGGAGGTGCAGTGGAACTCCTTAGAAGCCATAGATTTGTACCCTTTGTCCGCTGATTTGGATATGCTGGATTCACCTTCCTGCATTCCAGTGAGTCCGAGAAAACCCCGTGCACCTGCCTTGCGAAGGGAGCCGTCCCTGCGCGCACCGAGCGGGCTTTCGGTGCCGCGGTCTCAGCCTGCAGAGGGTGTGCTTCCTCCTGCAAACCCTCCTCTCCCGGCGCAGCGCCCTCAGCTTCCCAGGGAAAAGGGTGTGCGCCCACCTCTGTGCCCCGGGCATCCCTCGGTTTCTCTGCCTGTCGGCTGGTTGGAGCGCAGGCTGTAAGACTTAATTCCCCAGTGACCCCTTTCACTGAAAAAGGGCACTGCTGAGAGAACAGAGAGTTTCTTTGCACGCTCTTTTGGGACTGGCTGTTGATCCTCACCGTAGTGCAGAATGGAAATACGTGCTCTTTCCCTCTCAGTGTTTGTCTGGTTCCTTTGCTTTTCTCAGTGGGGAGATCTTGGGAAGGGTTTTCCCTGCAGTTTTCCGTGTCTGGTCAAGGAGCGGTCAGGCTCCGCTATGCTGGGTCCTTTGTGTTCTGTCTAAGGTGGTAGGGTTTGAAAGGCATTGCCGTCGACATCCACGTTCTCCTGGGGCGTGCAATCCCTTTGTAGCCCTACCTTTGACATCTAAATGAGTAAATGGCCCGCTGCAAACAGTCTTCAGGGTGGCTGGTACCTGGGGCTGGCAGCAAGTGTGGCAATATCTCCCCAGCCAAATCCCACGTGCTGTCCTGACTGGTATATTTTCACATACCTTGTGCTTACCAGAAATACCCGAGATTTCATCGATCTGGGTATTAGGTGACAGCGCATTTGTTTTGCTGGTGAGAAACATGTTGCTATTCACGGTGTTTAGTGGCGGTAGAGTTGGATAGCTAGACAGTGATGTTAAGTAACACAAACCTAGAGCCAGTCTTTTGGGCACATCTTCCCATGCCAATCTTGGTGCTTGGAACAGTTTGCTCATTAATTTGTTCCAAGCTTCCACCCCCTCCCTGCCCTCTCCAGAAAACGCTTGGCAGACCATCTCCTCTGTAAATCCTCCTGCCTTGGCTGGCCACTGTCCCTCTGTTCATGCCCTCCAGTCCTATTGCCCATTTTTTGCTTCAGACTGAAAATTTGTCAACACAGAGACTTATACGAGCGTTTTGCATCCTATAAAGAACTACATAGATCCCTTATTCTTTCAAAAATTAAAAGTTTCATTTTAAAACTTAAATGCATCAGTGATGTTCACCTAGACAATGTTTGGGGTTTTGTGGTTTGTTGTTTGGTTTTTTTTGTTTTGTTTTGTTTTTAAATAAAGCTAATTATATTAATAGATGGTCTTTTCTCCACCTAGAGATCATAGTCCAATATTAGAAATGCTAAACTAACAATATCTGCAGAACTTCTGCTGCTGTCGTCTTTTTCTGCATCTTCTGCTGCTCTTTAGCTTTCAAAATTGATTGTTTTGTGTGTTTGTTTTTGTAAGTGAATCAGTGAAACACACATGCTTGACAAAAGGATCTTGGCAAAATCAGTGGGTTTAATGGTGTTCACATACTTCTGTGCTTGAAATGAAGCCTGAAGAATTTGTTCTCTGGAATGTTGCATTATGTTTTGGCCACTGGAAATGAAGCACCTGACAGCATTAAGCTATCAGAAGGATTTCCACTCATGGGCAAGCAGCCATTATGTATATGTTGATCCACAGTAGGGGAGTTGGACAGCTTTTGATTTACTAGTGCTCATCTGTTCAATATGAGCTGGCGATCAGCACAGCAGGTATCTTTAAAACCAACTGAAGAGTACTGAAAGGGAAAGGAGAATCTTATGGGCATGATGTATAGCTAGTAAAATTACTGACTGTTCTTCTAGACGATCTTAAAAGTGCATTTCTCAAGGCGGCAAAAAGAACTATTTTGTAATTTCTATGCCTGCTTAAAAATACCTTACCAGTTTTGCCCTATTTTAAAGCAGGCACTTCTCTAATGTCCTTTTCAATAGATTGGATTAAATAACTGGAGAATTAGAAATTTTATCTGGTTTTTAGCAGCTTTAGCATTTGTACATTTGAATGTTTCAGAGTTCACACAAGGAGATTTATTAGCTGAGAGAAACATTTGGGTTTAAAACAGCTATAAAAATTCTTGTGTGTTCTTAATATTGTGACTTTAAATAGTTGTAATAGTTGACTTTTTTGAAAAATTTGAAGCATTTTTATTTCCAAAAATGGCACATGAAATGTATTTAAGTAGGTAGTAAAAACTAGAGAGCCAGATCATAAAACAGTGTTCTCTGAAATGAACAAAAATAATGGCAAGATTCCTGTCATGTGATCTGATAAGGAAACAAGAGGAAATAATTCTCTTATACAGCATGTCATGCAGGTGGAATAGAAAACATCTATCTCAACGTTAATGATACAGATTTATGTAATATATCAGCATTTTTCTGTGTGCACGTGTATACAGGTCTATTTATTTAAGGAGCTCCTATTTTAGAGATTATGCACAATTTCAGGTGGTAATATTGCTAACCTTTCTCAACGTATAAATACACAGCTGCTATGTCATCCAAAAAAGCCTATGCCCCTTTCACCAGGGAATTGTGTAAAAACAGTGTTAGGATGATGACTTATATGATAAACCATATTATCCAAAACATTTGTTGTTTTTTTACCACATTTCTGGGCAGCCTTGGTCTTTATATATTCAGTGCATAATTTTAAAAACAAACAGACCTGAACTGTTCCAAATGGTCTGGCTTTTCTGTCAGTTGAGATTCTGGGTTATTGCATAGCCTGTGACATGACCCAACTTTTACAACAACTTTTAGAAGGTACTACTTCTGTGAGTTTTACCACATTATTAATAAATTTGTGGTGAGGTTAGCCTGACCTGATTGTTTGGAGCGTCAGGGATTGTGGAAGAGTTGAGAATGTTGTATGAACACGGCTTTGTATAGAGTGGACAGATAGATAGTTACATAGGTATGTTTTCTTGAGCTGTGGATAATAACCCTGTTGTGTATCTCATTTGTGATACTGAAGTCTTGAAACTGAAATGGGAATGGTTGCCTGGGAAAGCCAGTCCAGAGTTTTCAATTACTGAGCTCTCCGCAGGTTGCCCTGTCAAAGACATGGCTTTGTCTTCCTGGAAAAAATTATCTGAAGGAGCAGGGTGGGATGTGTCAGCCCAGGGCTGTTTGTAAAGGTGATCCACTGTGAAACTAAACTGCTGTGTGTTGTTGACTCTTGTTGGCTTTCAGCCATGGAACAGGTTTCACAGAAATGGATCTAAGTGGTGTTGTATAAACTTTGCTTTGCATGTCCGAAGCGGTGCTAGTCCCTTGCTGGCAAGGAGCATGTCTGGCTTATCTCGTAGTGGGAGCGAGCCCTGCAGCACACACATCATGGGCCAGGAATAAGCTATGATGATGTGAATTCCTGATGGGAAAAGTGGGTGTTGCTAAACACAACTTTGACTATGCAAAACACAATGTTTGTCTTCAAGTTGCTCCCTGGTGCATCCTTAGGGCAGAATTCCTCTTCAGCTGCTGACCGTGAGCAGTTTTTTCTGCAGCTGTCAGCACAGGAGTAGTGTATAGCCCAGGAATAACCTATAGCCCCTGTGACTGCAGAGGCTCTGCCTGCTGCCAGCCTGACCCATCCCCTTGCTGAGCTGCGACCTGACTCTCTGTTGTTGTCTAATGCCATGATGCTTTTGAATCTCACTGTGTACGTAAGAGCAGGTGCTAACCAGTGACTGGGGAGTCACCTTGCTGGTGCTGGAGAGCTCTATCCCACTATGGTTTCTCTGTGCTAACTAATCCACCGCAAGAATGGATTTAGCAAGACAACTTATCGGTGGAGATTTGCATTGGTATATAATTGGTTAAGGATATAAACTGAAATTCAAGTTTGTACTTAGATATGGTTTTTATTAAGAATAATATCCTACTTAGGATTTCAGGAACACATTTTACAAATCACTTTTCAGACGCTCTTTCTGAAGCTCAACCAGTGACATTATAAATGAAGAACGGATTCAGGAGGCTTCACAGTATTAGTGATCATCTTGTAATGTTTTCCAGATGGCAGAACATGATGTAATCCATACTGCCCGGTTTGTTTCACTGCACTGTGTACTGCTATACCCAATAAGTAACCAAGAGACTTTAAGAAGCTCATCAGGCTGTTATGACGATAGCTGGTTAATCCATATGTTCTTTTTACATTATGAAAACTGTAGAATAACAAATCTCTTGTTGGTGAATGCAGAAAGATTGATTGCTACTCAGAGCTCTGAGAGAACTGGGTATGCAACTCGGATTAGCTTAGCTCAAGCTACATGTTGGTGAATTAATTCCATTTTCCTCAGGGCTATGAAGTAGTTTACATCTGTTCAATTGCAGATTTCTCTGGCTGCGCTGGGTAGTTTTGATTCCTCTTTGGAGAAGTAGCAGGAGTGTTTATTTGTTGTTGTTTCCATTGATCTGAAATAAAACCATAGCATCACTGGTTGTGTGGGCATGGTGGCTGAGGTCAAATTAATTGCAGCTTGCAGTTGCTCATAATTCTGCCAGTGTTCCTGCAGTAATGTTGTTTACTAACTTGTGCTTTTATTAGGCTGACAGACCATCATTTGAATGGCAAACCCATCAAATTTAAGTAGGCACTTAACTCTGGATTTTCTCAGCATTAATTGAAGGCGCCAGGGGTACTGTGCTGGGACAGGTGCAGTCTTGCTGTGCAGAGGGAGGATTTGAGGAGTACGTGGGGAAAGAAAACACCCTGTGCATCCTGACATCCAGCTGTGTAGGATTTCTCACTTGAACCCACATGCAAGAAGTCTTCAAAGGAGATTAGAGCTGGGGTTGGAGGTTTCAGTCTACTGGCAGTTATCCTGTAGAGCAGGTTTTTTAGGCACTTCTTTAGGCTATCCTACCGTTTGGTTAAAGCCAGAAAAATGGGATGGAGAGAGTAACAAGAGAGACATAAATACATGGTATTAACCAGCTTCTGGAAAGGAGATAGTTTCCTGAAGTGGGTTTAGTACTTGGTGGTTGTCTCATCATCCGTGGAGCAGCTGCCTGTGGGTTGCCATTGGTAGGTTCAGATCGCTGGGCTGGTTGATCTGATCTGGCATAGCATTTTCTGCCCTATCTCTAGGCATTCAAGCAAAAGCAGGGCTGGAACAGGAGCTGAGAAACACCGGAAAGAAGAGCAGTTTCCAGCACAGTTGTCGTTTTGGTGGTTGTGCTGTGTTTGCTTGTTCTACCCAGTGACTCCCTCATCTGGTTTTTATCATGTATGGCATTTATTGACTGGTAGCTGTTTTTATTTTTCCTTCATCATGTCTTGGGGGAATTCCGCAGTTCAGTGTCAGAACATCCCCTTGTAGGGAGGGAGGGAAAGAGGAGAGGTTGGCAGAATGCACGTCTCATTTTACAGTTTCCTGACGATCTTCAGTTTGGCTGCCTGTAAGGAGCATTTGTTGTTCATGGTCGCTCAGCCTGGGTTTGCTTTGACTCAGACCACCTTTGTTCACTGCCGTGTTGCCGCTGATTAACGTGCTTTGCCCTTCTGATTGCTGCGGCTTGTCCTGGGAAACAAAATTAATGACAGTGGAAATTGAAGAGCTGCAGAGACCTAATTACCTTTTTCATTAAGTATTCCTCTGAGTCCAGGGGAAGAGCTGTGGTGCCCAGTTTCACGTAACCTCTTTGCCTCTTTCTCCGCATCTCTTGAGTATGTGGAGAATGGGGTCCCCAGTGACTTAAGGGCTGGGAGAGGGGAAATAGAAGGGCGAAGAGTCCTGCAAGGATGGTGGTTTTATGCCATTCTCCCACAGCCCTTCTCCCTTACCTCCTCTACTCCTCAGTAACTTTTCCTTCGGATTTTCTCCTACGCAAATCTTTTGATCTTCTGTCGTGTCCTGATCTGCCATATCCCTTTCTTCTCCTTTACCAAGCCTTCTTTGGTTATAACTTTTTTTTTGGTGTGTGTGCATATGTGTGTGCATGTGTAATAATTGGCTGCTTCTTCCTCAGCAGCTGAAGTCTGTATATAAAGCGCAAGGAAAAAATATCCGTTGCTTCTTCTTGTTTGCAAGAAATGCCATCGAGAATCACAGCAGACACCTGGGAGGGTTTTTGCTCAGAAATCCAGCCCACTGACTTGGTTTGAGATGGGGGGAATGGGAATTCAGCGTTTGATGGACCAAAGGCAGAGATTTTCAGACTCGAAAGAAAGAAAAAAACTTTTTCTGGAGATGTAACATTTATCAAAACCATGAAAATGCTTTATTTAACAACAGCTTTCTAGCACTGTTATAGGGTCTCAAAAAATTTTTAGTTTCTTGATGAAGGAGGGAGTGACTGCAAAAGACATTACCTTCCTGGGGAGGAGCAGGGAACCCTTTCCTGTGTTTAAAAGAGGCTATAAAACAAGTCAAAGTCCTGCCTGGGAGGATTTTTGGCGTGCAGGGCAGTGCTGTAAGCGTAGATTGTGTTGGCTCAGTGCGCAGACTGCAGGGCTCGTAGCCGTGAGCGCAAAAGGTCAGGATCGCATTTAGCCCATAACTATCAACTCTGTGATACTCTATTAGTCATAGAAACTTGAGAAATTTGTTAAGAAACCCTGAGTTTGGTTTTGATATCTTGGGACAGCTTTTAAAATTCCATCACAGTTTAAAATGGTACGGCCAGAAGGAAAGTCAGTTGATTAAAATAGTGGTTTTTAAAAGATTTTACTCCTCTTACGCTTTTCTGTGAGTTTACAGTCATCTTCTAATTTTAAAAGAGAAAAGTTATCTATAGTTGTAAAACTTGTCTGTCTAGAAGTAAATTCTTGAAGCATGATATGGCTAAAATACTTTCATGTAACCAGTTGCAGGAGCAGTAGTACAAGATTGTTTTAGCAGCAATAGGTTAAAAATTATTTAGATACAAGTATGATTTTTTTTTTTATTATTTTTTTTACAATGCACATGTTGCTTTAGCATTCTTAATTACATTTTTCTTCCCCCCTGAACCCTTGATTTCTAATCAATCCCAATTAGGCAATTTTTGTTAATTAGTAGTGTGGTACCTTATTTTGTTGCTGTTTCTTATGAGCTGTGTTTGTCCAAATCTGCTGTGTCAAACTGTAACTTTTCTAGGAAAGCTACAGAGCAAGCCATAAAACACTTCTCCTGCACAAATTGCTTTAGTCTTTAAACATCAGGTTATACATTTTAACCTTGCCCTCTTTCTCCTTAAAGGTGGAGGGTTTTACGAAGCTGTCACGTGACATGGTCTGTTCAGACTTTTGTTCTACATACGGAAAAAAATGACAATTTTTGCAGAAATTGTAGAACAGGATATCAAACTGTATGATTTTCCCCCCACTGATAATAGATAAGATCAAACCGATAACCATCCAGATGTCTTGTCCTATGCAGAAACTCTTTTGATTTAGGTTAGTGGGGAGCGATGTGGCACTGCAATGTGGATGGGACAAGAAAAATGGGAAATCACTCAAGTTTATCCATCAGTCAACAATAATACACTGTGGCACATCAGACAAATTTACTGTAATTCAATATTTTCTGTTTAGATAGATTAAACAAGTGTCCCACATTTGTTCATATTATAGCTCATTCTTACTGGATCAGTGTATTTCTTCTTTCCAAGGCAACTCCAAGAAAGGTTCCATTTTTTTGCTGGTTTTCTTGATATGTTGAGCACAGAAATTTAAATTGTTAGTTCAAAAAGCTGTTATGAGAGGTACTGGTTTATCCGTATTTAAAATAGTCTAACATTCTTGTTTATATATGTAGTGCAGAAGGAACATACATATTTTGGTTTGTATCCCGTGAAAAAGATCATGTCATTGAAAAAAAAAAACCTCTTCCAAAAGCAGGAGTTAATTTTTCTGGCAAAGGAAATCTCTGCATTTATAATTCCAGACTGGAGACAGGCAGGTTAAATTCTATATAACTTCTTAACTAAACATATACAGTATTTAGTTTAGAATTTACATTAGTTTACATAATGAAAGTTAGTTAAGCATGTCTGAAACTCTTTGGTGCTATTTTGAATTATTTTTCAGAGCACATATAGGAAAAACATTGAATCTGTTTTATGTTAAATCATGTTGGTTTTGGGTTTTTTGGTTTTTTTTGTGCTGTGGTATTTTTTAGATCAGGCTTCAAAATAACTCATTAATTTAAATTTGTGAATATAAATCTTTTAAATGAGAGGGAGTGAACTTTCAGGAACACGTTTAAGGGAATAAGGATGATTTCATTTGGTTTAGTAGGGATTTTTATCCTGTTCTACAGGCTGATACTCTGTCAAATGTGACTAGTTAATACTACCAAATAATATCCATCCTTTCAGATACTATATATGCATCATTTCCCTCCTTGATTTAATGAAATTTTTGTTCTCTCTGCAACTATTCAGTGCCTTAGGATTCCACTAAACGTGAAGGTTTTGAAAGGCAAATATAAAATATTTTCAAAAACTTTCTGGTCTTAAATTTGAAACACATTATGAAATTGATGTTATTGTGTAATCTTGGAGAAAATCTGTCCTGCTCAGTTTCTAGCCCGTAGAATATATGATTTTAAAATAAGATTTAAAATTTCTCTAAAAAGAGAATAACAAACGTTTCTCACACAAGAGAGCCTTTCACTGGAAGAAGCTTTGTTCTGCTGGTTTGTGAAGAAATCTGCGTGACTGCTAAAAGGCAGCCCGCTACTTTTTATTAATTAAATAGCAAATCTCAGAAACTGGTTTATTTAATTTTATTGTGAAATTATAATACTCTGTTGGAGTTTCTGCGGAGAAGGTGTGGGTTCAAAATCTCCCCATGTGAAACAGATGAAATGAATTGATTAGCAATTGGTAACTCCTGGTGGAACCTGGCAGACGATCCTCTTGTCATTGCTTTTACTGGGTCGTTAATCTATGAACGGTAAATCACCGTTAACTTACAAACTGGCCTGGCCTTAAGTTCTGTTTCAAGCACCCTGTTCCCTTTGGAAAGATAAACTTTCCCCAGGCCAGTGTTTATCTGCCTGGCTTCCTGGCTGACCGAGATTTAAGCTATACTGGCTGGGAGGACGCATGCAGTCAAACCGTGCGAACTTATGTGAGTGCTCAGCAAGAACGTGGGGAATTACTGACTTTTTGTCAGAGGAAAGCAGACCAAATTTTGTAAGAGGACAAACTCAAAAGCAAAGATAATGAATCAGAAAAGGTAGTGTATTCGTTTACTTGGTGGTATTGGTTTGTTGTAATTGCTGAGAGTAACATTTGGGAGTTAATGCTCTTTCTTTCCTCGGTACATATAAAGGAGGAGAACACAGTGTATTTCACTGCTGTGTGTGGCGGTCCAATCTTTTGTTAGAAGCGTTTGTGCTTCCAGTGTGTTATATTATTGTGTTGAGTAACAAAGGCACAGGAAGGTCCATGTGTTCTGGTTTGAATTTTTGGCGTGAATGGGGTGGTGGTGCTTTTGTGAAAAAGACACCTACTGCTGTTAAAAGTATAGTGCACAGACACAAGAGAAAGGACTTCAGGGTAGGATTTATTTTTAATTGTTCCTGTTTCTCTTGAAAGACATGCTTTTTCCCAAACATCATTCAGTGTGGTTCCAGAATGATTCCACAGCAGATATGGATGCTGTTATGTGAAGTGCTTAATGCGGTTTGCAAAACAACTAAGAATGAGATAACCGTGGAAATGTTCTCTGCTGCTTTCAGATGCAGACAGTCTATTTTTGACCTGGAGACCAGTATCAAGCCCTGGGTTTTGCCAGGTCAAGGGGGTGGGCACCGAAGACTTTATCTCTTTTTTTCCTTTGTTGACAACATATCCTTATCCTTCCTGGGTCCTGGGGGCACTGCTTGATAGTGCTGGTATTGAAAACACCTAGATAGGAGAAGTCACTAACTTTTTTCTATTTTTAAGGATGCATTTTTTAAAGTGGCTGGCAAGGCACAGTGAGGTGCAGGGCTGTGGGATGAGTCTCACTGCTAGTGAGATCAGGAAGCCATAGCAAACCATGCTGTCTTCAGCAGTGCTTTGTTAAACAGAGATCTGTTAAAAGCATAAATCAGTGTTAAACAAGTGTTAACACTTTGGCAATATTTTATAAACTTCTTACTTCATTTATTGTTTTTATTTAATAGGTCTACTTTCAGAAAAACTAATTTTTTTTGAGTGCATTTGGGATTTTAAAAATTAAATAGTTAATTCTTCTGTTTGTTTTTAAGGAGTGCTACAATTGCATATTGGTTCATCTAAGGAAAAGTTATTTATATGTGCATTGGTTTTTAAGATTTATTGTTAGATAAGCAATGAAAACTCAGTTTTATGCCTTCATTAAGTTAAGGCATTGAAGGAAGCTTTAAAAGACCAAGCAGAACAAGCACGTCAAATTGTGTGCAAACCGTTAGAACACTTAATGAAGGGCTTGATCTGTCATGGGTTATGGTCGTGGGCAGATTCACTCACATTATGTTAATTGATTGTTTTTAATAATTTAGTGTCTTAGGCTGACACTGCTCCCCTGTCCCAAATTCTTGGACCTTTCAGTGTTGAAAAAACAAAGCAGTTTAACTGCAGTTAAACTCTGTAGGTTAATAATAAAGAACCATATAACTGAGAAACTGTATGTTTTAATTGGCTTTATTTATGTTGGGTTTTAAAACTGGAACAAAATAATGTAAACAAACTGTAACTGTAAAAATGTATTAAATCTGCAGCTATAAATAATGTACAGTTTTTTCAGGAGAAATTTTGAGTGTTGACTCAAAAGAAGAAAATCCCTTGGGAGGTTGTGTATAGCTTCTCACTGTTATGTTACCACTATAGTAAATATTGGTGGCTTTGGCAAAATGGTAATTTTTCCTGATTTCAGTCTCTTTTATGTCATGACAACTTCCTCTCGTGGAATGAAAGGGGCCAAGGGAAAGAGAAGGAACAATTTATTGAATATAGGTATTTAACTGGCAAATGGTTCCCTATTTAAAGACACATTTGCAAAATTGAAGCAGGACTGTGAAGGAGGGGATGAAAATGCACAAAATTCTGTGCTAACAGAAAAGTGAAATGTTCTTCGGTGTGGTCAGGCTGTATAAAAATGTAATTATTAATAATCATTAAGTTGCCTCTGTCTCTTCACCTTAATCATCCACGGAAAATATATTACAGGAATATTTTCCTCATGGAAAATATGAAATACTCCTTTCAGTGGTTACTGAGGGGTTTTATTCCATTTGTTGGCATGTCTACTGATATGAACAATCCTTGTGTAGTTGGCAACAGTGGTGAATTATACCTCAAAAAGAAAATTCAGGTGACAAATAATATGTATTTGAACCTTTGTTAGTGAAGCATGGCAGAAGCCACTCTTCATTGCCTGCATCTGTGTAATTTTATTAGGCAATAGATGCAAGTCTCTTTATGAGGAGAAAATACTGCTGGGAGTGAAGGAAAGCCAAAATATTCTCAAAATAAATTCTTGATCAGAGAAAACATAGTCATGATAGAGGCAGTTCATGTGGTCCAGTAGCTTATTGATAAAGTCTCCCCTGAGCATCTTCAATGTCTTAATTGCTGTATATATAAATATTCGTTATTTACAATATTAATCTCATGGGGTTATTAAAATGGTTGGAAAGAGTTTTGTGAAATATAACTCAGTATTTCTGCACCGAATTAATAAAAGTGCTGCAAGTTGATATTGAGCATCATTAAAAAATACTGAAGAGTTTTGAACAGATATTGCTTGATATCGTACTTCTTACCTGCATCACTACAGATAGTTTCTCCATTACAGTCTCAGGTGAAAACCAGGAGTTAAAACCACAGTGTAAATTGTAGCCTAATTATGCCTCTGTTTTTCCTGAAGCAACAAAGATCTTCATATACTTTAGGAAGAATTTGACAGTGTATCTATTAATTACTATTTGTTTATGCTGTAGTCAATCCCATGAGTGGTACTCCTGTATTAACTACAGTCCTAGTTGTTAACTGAAAAATCTGAATCGGACAACTTGGTCACTCCTTGTCCCAGGAGTTTGTAATTCTGGCTACGTAGATTTGTTAAGTGGTCTTCTAAAAATTATAAGTTTAGCAGAATAGGCTGCTCTGAAGAATTTTCTAATCCTATGGATTAGAAATGTAGATTAATCCCCAGTAAATTCTAGAACTAGATGAGTAGACACAACAATGTTTATCTGTTGTAAAGTATACTGTCTCTTTTTCAGTGCGTTGCATGTGGTTTCTGGTTAGAGATCTGTGGAGTTGCTGAATGGAAGTGTTTGTTTTTTAGTGTCACTCACCTGTTTTGAAATTGTCAAAAAAGGGGGGGGGTGGGAGGGAGGGAGGGAAAAAGGATGATGATAATGAGCTGCTTTGGTCCCAGCCAGATCTCTCTACCTCTCCAGTAAGAGAGTTGGGATTTCTTCTTTAAGCCACCTATCTTCAAGGACTTAAACAGCCAAAATACTTAGTTTGACTAGGAGAAGTGGCTTAACATCTGCAGCACATTGATATTCTTTGCGTTAAACCTTGTCATGGTGACTTTTTTAATTTCCCAAAACCCAGCTTTCAGGCTCTTCATGTATCAAACAGGTCATACAAGTCAGCAGCGTATCAGAACTGCGCTGAACGCAACAGATTCCTTCAGTGGGAATTTGCTGTCCTTCACTTGGAGTTTATTTCCTAAAGCAATGATATGTGGGGATTTTTTATTTTGGCTGGAGTGAAAGCTAGAGAGGTTACTTTTTATCAGATCTTGCTGTTAATCTTCAATGAGCAAAATGTTTCCCAGTAAACGGAGTGGCCAAGAAAAGGAAGGATCTTGTAGCTGTTGCAGAGTTGTGTGTCTGAAAACTGGCGTTGCTGAACTTCCCAGTGCCGGCAGCGACCTGCTGTGTACAGCCCTGTAAGCAGACCTGGGAGGGTTTTAAGCTACAAATTACTCATTTGCACAATATATCAAGTATCGCATTGATGGGATATGAGATTTATTTCGCTTTTACAAATACTCCAAAGCCATTGTTAAAGTACACTTAATAAAATCAGGATGGAATGAAATATTCCTTAGGAATAATTAGTTCTTTGTGTGCCATTTTACTCAGTACGTATACATTATAGGCATAAAACTAAGCAAATCATGCAGTTTTAGAAATCTTATCATACCAATAAATATGTCCTGTCCTGTTACCCCCGAAGAGCAGCAGAGGCAGAACGAACTCTTCTGTTCTGATCTCTTCTGATCCTTTCTGTATCTTCATCATATTAATATTTTAGAGACTCCTGTTCAACTCTCTCAGAATTTTACTTGCATGCAAAGGTGCCAGAAGCAGTTGGTTTTCAGTTTGCTAAACGTGTTATTCATTAGTCATCCTGGAACCTGAAAATTTCTCTCTTAGAATTAGCAGTTCTTTTTCTGAATCTTTGCTTGATGAAACCTGTCAGGAAATCCTTCACATGCTCTCTGGTGTCTAAGCAAAATAGATGTTTATATCCAGTATTAGGCTTTGTTAAAGAGCCTATGGAATGAATAAATGCTGTAGTTCTCAAAAATAAACCAAAGAAAGAATGAAAATCTTGTCTTTCCCAAGCATGAAAATTGTCTGTGTTCAGTTAGTGATTTCAAATACTCCTTTATGAATTGTTGACATCGGGCAATTTGAAGCCCAGGTCCAATTAATTCTCACCAATGGATCTTAAATTTTAGAGCTGTTATTCATGAAAATTTGTGCACTTAGAGTTTTGGGCTTGCGAGAAGAACAAAACAAAAATTGCCTTAAATTAAACCAACTGTTGAACCTGTGGAGATGCTGGTGACCTTCATCACTCTCGCTCCCTAAAGAGCCCATGCAATGAATGATCTTTTTCCTTCCCAACACAACTGGGACGCAGAAGCGCCGTTTTCTTTAGTGAGAACGCCTGGATGCCCTCCAGTCAACTGGGAACAAAGAGTTGTCTGTCAGGGTCTCAGGAGCCCCCACATCTGCTTTTTAAAACAGGATGTGGGGAAGGGTAAAAATCCTCTCCATTCGTGACGCTAACACGGCTTGGAGAACACCTGGAATGACCAGAGCCAGCATTTGATTCTTATCACTGGAGCTGATTTCTGATAGACCAGATGCCTTCTGGGGCCAAGTTTCTGTGTTGTGTGGGGGTTTGGTGTTTGGGCAGATTTTCCACCGGAGGATCGTGACCCTAAAATCTGAACCCAGCCCTTCCTTGGAAAACTGTAAAATTATTTCAACAAATAATTTCTGGGAGACTGTTTAGTCTGTTTCTAGCTTTTATTTAAAAAACACCAAAACCAGAATAACAAACAAAAAAATCATAGAGTAGTTTTTAGTGCGTTTTCACTGTCCACTCAGAATTTCCTAAGCAAACGCGTCTGATTTATGCCATTATTTTTGTCAATTGCTTTCTGTTTTACTTGATTTCACTTATGCAAATGTCCAGTGAAGCAGAGAATATTAAGCACACAACCAGGTTGTTTAAGGAAGTTCTTTCTGTGCTTGAAAGAGCGCTAAAAAATATTTGTGCCTTTTCAGCAGAGCGTGAAAGTGTTTCCTCTGATCAGTGTGCAGTGGAAATGGCCAGGTACAGTCATGTTATCAGTCAGCTTTTAACAGAATTGATCTCAACAGTTTCCTAGGTAATTGGCTAGCTAATAAAAAGAAGAAGAAATATTTTGGTAGACAGTTTGTCGAGGGCAAAATTGTTTCTAGACTTCTTCATATTAATTATTCATCTGTCTCTGTTCTCACCTAAGGATGCTGTTGGTGAATTCTGTCAATTTTGAATAAGCTGATTAATTTGATTATATTTGGGTTTGTTTTCTGCATATTATGTCAAAAGATTTGCTGAGTATCTCTTATTTTGTTTGTTTCATTTGCAATGGGGAAACAATAATGGGCTACCATGCCCTGGCTCTAATACTGCTGGATTTAAGGCGCAGCAATAACAAATCTTCTCTGCAAAACTTATAAAAGCTCTGCTTTCTATTTCAAATCTTTTTTTTTCTAAAGCAGTGGCCTACTTGCCTGCATATTAATTAGTGTAGAATTTCCTAATATAAAAATATAGAATCTGGTTCAGAATACATGTTACAATAAATTTTACCAAGCAGCAGTAATAAAACAATGTGGTTACAGTCATCTTTATTACTGGAATTTTCAAGTTTGCAGGAAAGCTCTGAAAGCAAAGGGTTGACAGCCATAATTGCAATTATGTGTTATTGAGACTAGTAGGTAAGTATGTTAATGACCACTTTTTGTATTCACTACTCATACTTTATGTTAGCACATAGTCTTAAAAGTTTATCAACTTGTATTTGATGTTTTTAACATTGAAAAACCCCTGCAATTAAAGAGGTTATGCAGTGCTTATTGAGGGGCAACGTAGTGTATTTTTTTTCTTGTTTCATTTTTGTGATAAATCCCCAAAATTAAGAACACTCACGGCTTTTTCTGTCACCTGAGTTTCTGCTGGTTTTCTTGAGTACAAGTCTGGGTGATGTGCTCAGAGTTTTAAAATTTGATTGTTTTGGAAATCAACTTTAGTTACTAAGAATGAATGTTCCATTTCATCTCTTGTATAATTGTCTTCTTAAAAAAACACCAAAGTTGAAATTGCCACAAACTACGAAGCACTTAATGTCTTGGATGGGTTGGATACATCTCTCTTAACACAGAAGTATGTGAAATACCGAAACTATAGCATTGAACATATGTACTTCCTAAGTTCAAATTAAAAAATAAGAGTAAGATAGTATGAAGGATTAGATTTAACTTTAAAAAATAGAGAATATTTTAAATGGAAAAAGGTAGGTGGTGGAAGGAGAATCTTGATGACAGCATTTGTGTTGATCTGGCTCACAGTTTGCCTTCACTCTCTTCCGACAGTCTTAATGCTCTGTAATCCTCCGTAATCTAAAACTGGCTGTGCACTGCTCTTTTGCGAAATAAAATATCATCGGAAAAAGAAAAGGAAGAGTAACAGTTATATAAACAGTTATATAAAAAAGCCAATGTATGTAACAGAGGTTTTTCTAATTACTATAACTGGGGAGAAAGTTTCATAGTTGCTTTAACTTTTAGAATAATTTTCCATTATTGTACTGATGGCAATCTATTAATCAGTTTAGAAATTTGTATTTCCGTGTTGCAGTTCCGAGAGCTTTGAGTTGCACATTCAGCCAGAAGCTGCTCTGCTGTTGGCTTGTTGGAATAAAGTACGATTACAGTTTTCCCAGATGTTGGTTGTTATAGTAGGAACGTCTTATTTAGAGCTGTCTCATTGTTTTTGAATGAACTCTAGAAGTATTTTTTTTTTTTAATATTAGGAATTGGGTTTTAAAAGCTAATAACACCCAGCTTGAATTCACGTTTTTATCCTTTTCAGCCAATTATTTTCAAAGATTTTTTTTTAACTAAGTTTTAAGTATATTTCTGTGTGTTTCTGGGAGCCACAATATAACAAAAGTGTAGCAAAGAAGAAGGACCACTGAATGGTGGTAAGGAAAAACAATATCTTGAATGAGTCATTTTGTCAATATGTGAGTAGTAGTAGTTAAAAAGTTATGCAATTTCTGCTTCTTTGAAGTTAATATATTAATACCAGCAAAGAAGAAATTTTCTTGAAATCCCCATCGAGCTCAGTAAGTTCTGTGCTATCCAGAGGATACAGGGGAAAAACAAAAAGCATTTTGATGTTATAGTTAGATGTCACTATAATGCAAAGGTTTAACAATTAAGCTTTTCACATCAGAAAATTATTCAATGTGTTTGGCATTTGATTTGTTTTGAAGGCGGGATATGTGTAACAGATCATTACATAAATGTTGTTAATTACCATTAGTCCACATGTTATAATAGATAAGTCAATTAGTGACTATGTTTAAATATTACAGTGTTTTTCATGATGTGTTTTAAAATTGCAGAAGATATACGTTTGTTTTCCTTTGCATGTGTTTAAATGTCTTGAAATGAGTTTAGTTTTCTTTCAGTGGTATAGCTGTACTTTTCCTTTATGAAGCCATTTTTGTTCTTCTCGCTTGGGGGGAAGTGTTTGCCACACAAAAGTACAGCGATGTGTTACCCATACGCTTTAAAACAGACTGGAAATACAAAGCTGTCACATGCATCATGAATTCCCTGTCCAAACACACACACGTATCGGGAGGTGAGTTTAGGAGGCTTGAAACTAGCTGGCTTTTTTGGAAAATAGAGTTTATGTTGGATTCCTTTCGATTTTCATTTCCAAACCAATTATCAGTGCTTTCTTTTCAAGTATGTTTAAGAGACATGCAAAACAAAAATACCTGAGAATTATCTGATAACTCCTGTAAGTTCTCTGTGGAGTAACAACTGGGATGTAGAGAGGATGAAATTCCAGACAGTACAGTAATTTACCATGATACTGCAATAACTAATTAAAAACGTAACAACTAAGTGATAGCGTGAGGATGTTCTCCTTCCCGCGATATTTAGGGGAGGCACAGTGTGTCGGTGCTAGGAAAAGAGTGGGCACTTGCAGTAACCCTGCTGTCCCACCCAGCTGGCCTTAGGCATGTGGTGTGGGACTCCAGGCACAAGGGCTGCTCACCCCTGGACCCACAGTGGCATCGCTCCCGAGGCTCCCGCCGGGCGTCCCACGGCGCGCGGGGCCGTGTGGTCACCTCGGAGCTGGAGCTGCGCTGGGTTGCACAGGGGTCTCTGTGCCATTCCCCTGAGTGCTGTGCACGTCTGACAGCGGTGGTTGCCTCTACCTCGAAGACTTTGCTAAGAACCAGAGCGCTCTAGCCAGGACTGTGTGGTTTCGTTGCTCCGAGCGCTGGGAAATGCAGTTGTGGCTTAGCACGGGTGGAGGTTACAGTCTGGTGCGAAAAATGAGCTACAAGAGGTCCCCGTAACACCGTGAGTGAAATAATGTGAGTTGAAGCATGAGAGAGAGCAAGATAAAGATGGTGAGAACAAAGGAGAGGAGTAACACCCACAAGTAAACTTGGCACGCAGACTAGTTCTGGGAGTACTTGGTTTGCCTTGAGAGAGGAATAAACAGTTTAATAGTAATTTGCCGGCATGTATTTGACTGCTGGAAGGCTCTACAATATCTTGCATCTTTTTTCATTTACATATTGATTAAAAATAGAACATATTACTCTCTCTCATGTGAATGAACTGGGATACTCCCTGAGTGCACTTTAAAAGATCAGTATTATAATTTAAGCCATAGAAAACACAGGTGCAGAGAACATAAATAAGATTGCACATGCTTTAGCCATTCCATATCATGAACTGCTTAATTATCCTTCTTTCCTTGTAATTGAATATATCCAAACCAGGCTTGTGTTTATGAACAGCAGTGGGTGGTATTTCTTACAAGATTCCTTGATGAGATTGCCATATTAACTGACACTCTTCACCAAAAGTCATTTTATTACATTCTAGCCTGTGAAGATCAGTAGGTGGGGTTTTTTTTCATGGCTTGATGACAGATGGGACTAGTGCTGCACATGGGAACGTTATTTGTGCTGAGATGTAAATGAATAAGTTTTATGGCGGGGAGTTAAGAAGGCTTGCACTTTTTTCTTTCCAAATGAGCATAAAAAGCATTGCTGTGTTGCATCAGTGGTAATAGTCAACTGTAAGGAAAACGCATCTGGAAGCTTTATGGGACAGGGCAACACTGTCTGTGTTCAGGCCATGGGTTTTAGTGTAAAGCCCAGTTGGAAGTGTCTGAGGCGCGACATTTTTTGGTGACTTCTGCACAGCAAATTGGTATGTCTGATTTGGATTCTCGGTGAATAAACATCTTTATCACTATATCTATATGGTGCCTATTGTTCTCAGAAAGGGAGACTGCATTACTTTAACCTGTGGAAGGAGCCAATGTTCTCTGTTATGAGAGCTACATGGGTTTACTTTATCTGTTTCTGGCTGCGTTGCTGCTGTTCCTACTGCACCAGTAGGATACTGGTGGCCAGGATGGCTGCATTTTCCAGTAGTGTGAAGACCTGTGGATTTCAGCTTTCCTGGCAACTGGGGTTATGTGTGGCTTTCAGTGGCCTTCTCAAGCTGCTGAAGTGGCCACGTTTTGTTGTGCGTTTGCCAATCTTAGCCAGTCTCAATTGGGACTTATCCATTGCTCATGTAGAAAGTATTTGTGTATGAAAGAGGGATGAAACCCCCGTTGAACCCAGTGGACCTTGGAAGTTAGTGCCAGAATTGCAGTCAACTTGCTTAGTAGCAATCAGGAGTGACCTTTGAGAAATAACCTTCCCCCAAAACAGACCTGCCACCCCAAACAAGAAACAAAACATCTCCTTTTCTCGAAGTTTACTATGTGGAAGCGGGCTTTTACACTTCTTTTTTTTTCAGTTTGGGGAGGAGCTAGGTTTATTCAGGCCGGTGTTAGGCTGGAGGGAGCTTTGCAAAGAGGTTACCGAGCTATTGGAAGAATTACTGTGACATTGCTGCAGTTAGTGAGCTTGTCATGTTGGGGCACTGGAGTGACAATGTGGCTGGTTGATCTCTTCCAGAAACCTCTGAACTCCGAGAATAAGTTTAGAGGTGATTATAGTAATGCTGTATCATTTACATAACTTATCTATCAGCAACACTTCCCATATTGTCAAGTGCGTGTGTTTATATATATGCCTGCTGAAAGGATCGGGTTCAAAGGATAAACTGTGACAGTGATGTGGACTCTGTGTGACCTTGTAGAAAGGTAAGTACCTCCTCCTTGGCAGCATTGCTTTTCATAAAAGAAAAGGCAAACGCCTGCATTAGCCATTTCTTCTTCCCTACACAGGCAACGCAGGACTTGTAAGAAAAAGGATCAAGTCTGATTATAGCCCTTAAGCTTTTGATGACAGTCTGCTTTGGGTTTTGTTCCTAAGCATTTTATGTTGTTAAAGACCTGACTCACGTTTAGGATAAAGGGCTGAAATAACAAGGATTTGGGTCACTGCTGATAGTCGGCAATGTCCGTAAGTGTGGCTTTTCACCAGGCGTCATGCTGTATTAATCACAAAGTTTGAGAGCAGTGGTGGGACCTGTCTCCTCAACATCAGTCCCCAGCCTGTGTGCTGGATGTGTCAGCACAATGCTGCTGGCAGATGGAAGAGTTGCAGTAAATATGCACAGTTATGGTTTAAATGAAAAAGCTGTGGGAAAGGAAATACATTAATCCACAGCGGCTGTTTTTGCTTTTAAGTAAGCCTCTGTAGTAAATTGTGAGTTTTTCCTGGACTTACCCTTTAAAATTCTAGATTCCTTTCTTGAGTGGAGAAGGGAGTAGAATAGAAATTGAACTGAAGCATTAAAAAAAAAAAAAAAAACAAACACACAACCAAAAAAACCCCCACAAACCAACACAGAAGCAATTGAAAATTAAATTAGGTTGGGCACGTGCAAAGAAATCCTCTTCCATGTGGCCTTTTTCCTGAACATACTTCAGGAAAGCCTGGTCTAGCAGATCATCAAGTATGCACTATGCATACAGGTGCATCATCTGTTAAGGTAGTTGTGTGGAAGTGATGTTTAAGAAGTGCTTTAAAGCCAGAAAAAAAATGGATCCCGGAACATGAGAAGAGCTAAACTTGATGAATGATTGAGTACGAGCTTGGTCTTTGAAAGTATACTGAATGTTTGATCTTTTAACTCTTTGGGGTTTAGATACTTTCTTCCTACATAATCAGGAATTGAATTTCATATCCGATTCTCTTTCTTTGAGGTTTGCAGTTTTAAGAACACTTAGCATATAATTACTATGGCCAAAAAGGAGAGGACATTGAATATTTTGCAAAACTGTTTTTTTAATTCAAGACTACTAATATAGTTTTGGAAACCCTTTTGTGTCTCCGATGCCTAATTTTTGTTTAGATTCTTATGACATAATTTTGTTATTTTTTCAGTTGCTGCAATTTTTCTGTCTTGAAAGGACCAGATACGATAAGAAGGCAATTCCGTGTGCCATACAAATGTGGAGGAAAACTAATATATTTTTCTCTACCATGTCCCCCTTCTCTGTTCATTGCAAATCAGCTTTGAGGTGCATGAAAACTTTATTCCTTGCTTTTACAGTGGCCCCTGCTCGGTGTGGCAGCAGTGTAGGATGCTGGCTGTTCCAGTGCAGTGTCTCCATAGGGTTAGGAGGCTGTTCCAGTGCAGTGTCTCCATAGGGTTAGGAGGGAGGGGTTCAGGCTCCTGCTCTCTGCGGATGCCACAGCTGCTGTGGGGGTCTGTGGCACAGCCAGTTTGCCTGTTTGATGTTGATGTGGGTGTTGCTGCAAGGGCTGGTGACAAGTGGCTGTGCACTGAGGACATGGGTAGCAGGAGCCTAAACTTTCTCTGCAGAAGTGCTGTTAAAATTGAATAAAATGCCTGCTCAAAATGGAGTAGGAGTGGCAGAGCCTGCTCGCAAAGCTGAGCTCAGAAGTGGGCACTGATCCAAGCCTAACGTATCTGCAAGCTGTGCCAGTTGCTTTTGATCCTTATTGGGACAGATGAAGCTGTGGCAGAGCTGTGTTGTTACATCTAGACCCATTTCTTGTCCTCAAGCCAGTTTATTTTAAGCTATCTTGAAATATCTGTGTTGCACCATAGTGGGTAATGTATGCAAAGTCGTGCATCTCAGTGCTATCAGTTGCGAATTACTCTTCTGTCACGTGAAAACCTTACAAGGAAAAAAGGTAAATAGACATAAATGGTGTAAAACTCAAGTCAAGCTGTTCCTGACTCTTAAATATTGGTCTCTTGCTTTCCAGAAATTTTGTGGAAGCTGGAAATACTCTAGGAAAAGTGGCCAGCTAAGGACACTGCTGAATTAAGACATGGCTTATATGTGTTCTGTTGTGTGAGTAATTTCATATCCTCCTAAGAGCTTGCTGATCTTTTTACAAGGGTTTGATATGAACGAAGTTGGGGCAGAGGCTGATGCAAAATATGTATTACACGGCCAAGTCATGCACAGTGAAATGGGTAAACCCCACATGTATGTGTACTGCGGGCACCCCCTCACTCGTTAAGTGTTATTTTGGTCAGGTCTCTTGTAGTACTTACATGCATGTTTAATTTTGTTCACCTTCTTCTGGCTTTTCAACATTGAAGACACACTGTTAAAACGTAAATATTACCTTAGTAAGGTAACACTCAGGAAAACCATAGCAGAACCAATTTTCTCTCTTTTTTTTCTCTTTTTTTTCTTTTCTTTCTTTTTTTTCTTTTTGTGTTTTGGTGGTTTTGTTTTTTTTAAATGTTGCTGAAGTACATTGTAAGCAGAATAGCTTCAAGTTCAGCTCTCAAAGCTGCTTTTGTCCCTAGACAAAAATGCCTTCCAGAGGAAAATTGTGCGCTGGCCAGCGCTAGCTCTGATGCAGATGGGGCACCTAATTCCCTTGCGAAGGAGAAATTGTAGCCATGTAAAAAGGAGGAGATGCAGATGTTTTCCTTGTTCAGATCCTCTCCTCGGTTAATGCTGTACTATGCACCATGTGTGCGCCGTGCCATGTGGATCCTGCAATTCTCAGAGAGGCTTTCTTTACACATGCACTGCAGCATTCCAGAGCTGTGGCGACACGGATGCCCGTCACAACCTTTCTCTTTCATGCATCTTTTCCGGTGCTTGACCTGTGCCAGATATATAAGTATATTAGGAATTGAGCTTTTACAGACTAGTTTTCCGTGTTACTTGTGTTCCCATGTAGACTTTATTCCTTTTTCTTGCGCAAGTTGCATTTGTTTGCTGTTAGATAAAAGTTGTGATTTCTTGTGCACAGCCACAGGACTGCAGTTCAAAGTTTCATTAATCTTTGCACAACTTTCTGCTACCGTTGCATTTCGAGATACAGAATTTGAATCTCTTTTACTCCACAAGTTGACGGATGACTTTTCTTCCTAAGTATTTAATTGTGCTGTGGCTTGTCAAAGTGAGATACCCCAGATGTTTCCATCCTACCAGAGTAGGGACTCAAGAACAACATCTTGGACAGTAAGCCATGATTCTCACCTTTTGTCTGACTGCTTTGTGAGCAGTGTGCCCAAAGCAAATGTCTGCTGGCACATGTGGAAACCGAGAGGAAGGGTAATACTGTGTTGCTGAGGCTATTTCAGCATCAAGGAAACAAATTCATCAGCGGGGAAATGAAGTGCTCGGTCTGTTGTATTTTGGAAAATAAGCTTCAATTTAATTACCTAAAACATTTTTAAAGTGCCTGTTGTTGCATTAGAGAAAGAGAGCATAGCAATATTACACCAGCTGTCTTTTTGATAAGTGTCCCTACATAGACTACCAGAGGCCATGACATTCCTCTTACCCCATCTTGATAATCTGAAAATCTTCTGTGGTGGAGCATCTGCTCTAGGGTGGTAATGTAGGAACATCAGATAAATTCTGTTTCATTCCCCGGTGGATATGTTAGCCAGCAAGTTATACAATAATCTTCTGTGAGAAAAAGGAGTTATACCAAAACCTGATGGGGTCTTTTCCCTAGGAATCAGAAAATTAGAAATGTATTAATCACAGTGCATAAAGATCCTGATGACTAGAAGAAATGGGACTGACTGTTGACATGATTACATTATCTAAGAGAGAAATCTTACACTAATCTTCAGAAAGAGTCCTGTAAGACCAATGCTTAATCCCATATTATATCAGAGCCCTAGCTCTGCTGCACTTGAGCAGGAGAACTCCGTTCTGCTGGGTTAGTAGCAGCTGTCCTGAAATCTGGGGCCTCGTTGCATGACAGGGTAAACCTTCTAAATTTGGTGGTCATCTGCTGTTTTGTTTTCCAAAATGCAGCATCCCTCTACCATAGTTTTTCTTTCAAGTCTTTTATGAACATGTGGGAGTAGCACAATTGTTCTGATCACACTCCAAAAGCAGCAGCAGCTCTGCATGGTCACCTGTGTGGCACTGAACCCCCTTTATCTTTAGCAGACCTAAAACAAGAGGCTGAAAATGAGCTTGTGGGACAAGAGAGGCACGACTCTGATGTGCAGGAGATCCAGACTACCCCACGCATGCAAAGGTCCTACTGCCAAAAGGGCTTTTAGTCTCTCAGGCATTGTGAAGAGACGTCCATCAGCCAGTTGAACGTGGGTTTTAACCAGCCAGTTTCAGTTTTTTGCTAGTGGTTGTCTTGATGTGTTTTGGCATGTTCAGCTGAGCACTGTGAGGCTTTTAACCATCCTCTGAAGAGCTGACTATTGCTGCAAATACAACAGAAGGTTTGTTCATCAGTAAGTGAATATTCATTGTAATGAATGACCTTAAGTACGCTGATTAAGTAGTAGTTGCAATCAGTAGGTTCTAAAAAAATCAGCACCAAGTGCCCTGTTTTTTCTCTTGATGAATTAGATCTCTGAAAACCTGTTAGAACTCAATCTCTTTCTTAAGAGTCTTGCTGGTTTTTTGTAAAGATGTCCCTCAAGGCATCAGTGACATCTTGGCCTTGTTCACCTCTCCTGTGCTCTGTGAGTCCTCAGAAGCTCTCCAGAGCATTGCTCTTCAGGGGGTTGTTCAAGCATGCTGGAATGCAAAGTGACCTTTGCTCTTAACTAATGCTATGGAGATCAGTGGCATATCCCAGCAGTAAATCTGGCATCCTTAATTTCAATTATGTGTATTTTTTTTAAATCACTTGTACAACCAGGCTGAAGTTTGGGCTCCATGTGGCTCGCAGTGTAAGCTAATTTGAGAATTACAGACAAATCTTGCTTTTCAAAGTCATCTGCATTTCAAGCTGCATTGTCAGGAACACATTGAAGATATTGAACCTTAATTTAATTCACTTTAAAGATTACTTTTTAAACAAATATGACAGCCCGCACAAGAGCTCCCTTGCCCAAAAGTATGTGGAAAATGATGCATAATTATGTTGTTGCACAATCCAAAGTGCTTGCCAAGGAGTAGTGAACTATAATCTCCACAGACGTGGGAGATAATAAACTGTTAATCTGTTTATTGTCCCAGCTACTAATATGAGCAAACATCAGATTATTTTGAGAGGTACATATGTATGTGAATACATGTAATAATTTCTCTCACATTCCATTCCAGCATAAGATTATTATAATGTGCTGGATTTGGCACAGAATGTGAAACCATTTAGAAGATGAAGACAGTACAGAATGTGTCAGCTTGCTTTTTAGAGGGGTATCCTTCTACAAAGAAACACGGCATGTATTCTGTGATCTGAACTAATGGGCTTTTTCCTGCAAGCATTTAGGATGCAAAATTTTTGACTGGTCGTTTTTTAACTCTCAAATGATCCAAGCAGGAGCTCCCTGCTTGAGAGAGGCACTGCCTCTGCATCCTTCACAGCTCAGATCTTTGAGTCGCTTTGGCTCAGGAGGCAAAGCTGGAGGAGGTCTCTGCAGAGAAGCTGGAGTTCCTCATGGTTTCAGCAGCATGTGCCTGGGTTCCTGGGGCACCCAGCCTGGGATGGAGCCAGGAGCTGAGCCTCGGCTGCAACCAGTGCTTCGGGTTCCTGCCTCCACAAGTGTGAAACTCAGTCACGCACTGGCCAGCACCTTGCTGACAACCCAGCAGACCAGCCCTGATACCCCTTCACTGCCAGCTCTCCCAGGGCTTGCCAGGTTGTGGTGGAGAACCAGGAGCCCAACCCTGGAGAGCACAGACTACAGGAGTCGGGCAGGAAACCCCAGGAGACCTGACAGTGTTGCCTTGCCCAGTACTTTTGCACAGAATATTTTGATGGCAAATGAATTAAGGACTCATAGTCAGAGACAACACTTTTAAAGGCATGAGTATACGGTTAAAAGAATTTCTTCTGTTCCATGGAAATAATTGAAATATTTCTCGTGCCTTCAACACATTTTGGAATAACATCAGGATAGGTGTTTTTAATTGCCCTGAGTATCCTAAGGAATGAAGGGGGAGGTCATGGTAGTTATTTATGTAGTTGGTATTAATTCACAGTGTAAAATTGTTTCCTTTGGTATTCATCTAAGTATGATAAGTGATACAGACTAAGCTTGGATTCTCGTGGACATAAATTGCTAGGAAACTTGTGTTCACCAAAGTAACAAATGAGAATTCATCCAGAATAATTTATATTTGTTTTCTGTGCTTAGAGAATGGATTCCAGGTGGGGCTGTGATGCAGGTGGGGGGTTTAGGTGCAGGATGACCTGTGCATTATTTAACATGAATTCATTACGAAGAGAAGAAAAATGACTACCTGTTTTGACTTCAAAAGCTCCAATTCTATTCATTAGGCTTATAGAAAAGGACCAAACTTGGTTTTGTTTCTTGTGGTAATTGGTCATAGAGAAATGTTACATTGTTCCCAATCCAGGTAGTCCAAAATCCAGTTTATAACCATCACGTGACTTTATTTGTTGACCATCAGTTTTCTCTATTGACTCTACAGGAAACCAAATGTGACTATAAATCTAGGCTTATCATATTTGTATTGTCGTAGGCAAATATAATAATGCAGTATTCCCAGTGAGAATTGCCTTGATTTGGAAAAACATGCAATTCCTTCCTCTGTTCTCTGTATTATTACCAGGTTGAACAGTAGAGTAGCTTTTCTGGACTGAGCTGCTGTCACTATTTAATAGAGCACATAAGACCCACCATAGAGCAATTGAGTCCTGATCCTGTAAATCACTACCTCTGATCAAACTCCTGTGTTTGCCCAAAGCTGATCAATTAAGATCTCGTTGCCTTTTGCAGCTTCCCTGAGTGATGCAAAATAAATGACTTTGCAGTTCATATCTGGGATTTACCAATATGCACAGGGTTAATTTGAGGTGAAATAGTATTGAAATTGATAAAATGTGAATTGGTGTATATTCAGTATTGTATCCAGTTCTCAGGCCTGGATTCTTGAGTTCTTTCTGCTCCTGCAGAAGGGCTTCTTCTGTTTTCCAGATAGCTTACCTGCTGTTTCTTGGAGGTGTCCTGGAGAGTATTGCCTTGTCAGCATGGGAAACCTGTAACAATGAGGGCACCAAGTCCCCTGGATGTTTCTGTAGGCACAAGGATTGAAAGACACCACAAAGGTCACTGCTGTAGTGTTCACTCAAGAGCTTTATGGCTGATAGAGAAGGGTTAAATTTATTTGCCTGTTGGAGAGTAATAAACAGTTGTCACTGACCATAAATTATCTAAACTGCAGGTGGTCTTTGGTAACGACAAATGCAGACTTTATGACCTATGTTCAAGCTAGTAAACACTCCAGTGCATCTCTGCGCTGGCTGGGCTAAAAATAGCCCCTAACCCCAGTGAAATCTACTTTAAGGATTTCTGTGCTGAAATAACATTTGGGTTTTTCTATCTGTACTGCAAGAGAGACTGAGTAAGAGGGCATGGTCAAAATAGTTGAGATCCTTACGGAAAATAAGAAAAGTCTAGGAGAGGAATTATTACAGCAGCCATGTGTGAAGGCTGGTGCCTAACAATGTGAAGATTTGTTTATATTTGCACCTTAAAATTATCTCAGTGACAGAAGCAAGGAAGCAATATCACTGCAACATCTGTAAAATCTCAATCAGCACGACTGCCATTTGCTTGAAATTGTTCCTCACTGTTTAGATTATTTTATGCCGCAAGATAGTTATTTTTGTGATCATGATTCCAGTTAACTATTAGAAGTCTTAGGACTTCTCCATATGGTTATGAGCTGTAGCTGCAAGACAAAGAAATGCAACAAGCCTTAGAACAGACAAGCAGCCCTCCTTTCCTGGCACATTTCCTGAAGTTGCAATTATTTCACCTGTGCATTGTTTCAATCAATGTCTAGATAACCTTACATAAGCGATGAACACTTCTGCTTTAGAGCACTATGGGCTTAACTTGTGGAAGGCTTACTGAAGTCACATGGGTACACCTCCAGAATGTGTTCTAACCCAATTTGTTTAAGAAAAGGCTTTGTGGTCCTGCGTGTGGTGGATTGGTTCCATTTCTCTGCCTTCCCTCTCTTTGCTCACATGGAGAAAGTACATTACACTCAGTAGTCAGCAATCCAAAACTGCAGTACATAATTAAGCAGAATTACTAAAGCACCTTAGAGTTCTTGAAAAAAAAGAAAAAAACTTTGCAGATTGAAATACCAAAGGCTAATTTTGGGGTGGCAACACCAGCAATACAGATCTTTAATGTGGTAAGTTCAGATTGAGATGATTTCTCAACCTCTTACAGTGTTGCAAGACGGGGAGGAGCTGAAGAGCGAGAATTAGTTCTGTGTATGTTCGCGCAGTACATCCCCAGAGCTCTGTGTTTTGCTGTGGCTGCCAGGCACTAAGACACGATCAAGTATTTTGCCTGGAATCTGTTTTATAATTTCACTGGGAAGTGCTATCCCCATGCAAGCAAGCATGTTGGTGGAAGGGATGGGATTCACTTGCATCACTCTTCAGCAACACTTTGAGTCTGTTGTTTATCTCCTGATGAGAGTGGGAAGGAAAAAGGAAAGTTACTAAAGATGTGTGGTGAAGTGCTGAGAGTATTTCCAAACAGTCTTTATTTTATTTGCATTACTATGAATTAAGATTTACCAAATTGTTTGGCCTCTCAGGTAGGTTTTTTCTACTTAAAATTCCTTGTTCTCTAGCTACTAAAGGGATGTTGTGCTCTTTGCAATGCCCAGGAGAAGTTCATCCTTCCTGTCCCTTTAATGAAAGGTATGGGACGCCAGTAGTTTTGGACAAGTGTGGTCCAATGTCTGTGGATCTGTTATCTATGCCTACCTTTATCCAGAGAGCTAAGTCATTGTATTATAAAAACAGAAGACATGATAAATGTTAGTTTGTATGCGGTTGATTCAGTTTATTTTAAGTACATGTGGTTCACTGCCCTGTTCTGAAAGCATGTGTGTGCATTTGCTCCAAGAGGAACCTTAAGGCAGGTTATAGGAATAAAATTATTCCTGAGCTTTTATCTTTGCAGATTCTGGCTCTAGGTGTTGTAATACTCACAAATGGGTTTAAAATAACCCAGAGGGAAGAAGGGGATTATGTTGTTTGTATTGTAAGGTTGCCTAACAGAATTTTTTATAAGGATTACTCATACTAAATTATAGCACTCACATTAATTTCTCTTTCTATAACTATTCTGAATGGGCAAATGAAGAGATAGAAAAACATTCCTTACATTCTTTCTTGGATTTATGTTTTCAGTATACTGACTTAGCTTCTTTCACCTGCTGCCCTTAGTGTGGGAATGTGCAGTCCAGTTCTGCTAGGTCTGTCTGGACTCCTGGGAAGGCAAAAGACAACTTGCCCATCCACGTGTAAATGTTACAAACTGCAAATTGCACAGGGGCATGTGAATTCCTTTTTCCGTCTGTTTCTATGACAGATTTGATGTTCTGGGTTATTTATATCCTGCAGTCATGGCCAAATATATGATGTAATTTCCTAACTTGTGGCCTCATGACTACTTGCTGATGTTATTCCATTTCACAAATAGCATGAATGAAATACAAACTTTGTACACCTAAAAGAAATCTTGTCTCGTCTGCTTCTCCCACCTGTTGTCTCTCTGTATCTAGAGAAGATGCTGCTGCCACTGCTGCCTTTAGAGCTCATGTGGCAAACTGCTCCTCCAAGGGCTGCTCTTGTACGTGTCAGTCTGTGAGAGATGCAAGTTATTTTTCTCTTTTTGCTTATAAGTGTAAGTTGTGGGTTCAGGGTTCATACACATCCCAAGCCACTGGTGCCTATGGTTTCATCTGTTTGCATATGTATTTAGGCTGGTCCAATAGCCTCTCGTTCCTTCAGCTGACAGGCTTATGCAGTTTTAAATCCACTGCCCTTGTAAAAACAATAATTTTATGGTTTATAGCTGTGTGGCGTGTGCACAGTAGGCTAAGCTGATTGGTAACACCAAGGTTTCCCGTGAAGCTGGTGGGATTGACAGCCACAGCTTGATGATGAAGACAGATGAAAATCTGCTGTGTCTGCAGGCGGTCATGCCCAGCAGGTTTTAAGGCTGCAGCTATGGGAACACCAGTCACACAGTGAAGGCCAGGCCCCAAACCCCCGGTCCCTGGAACTGGTGGGATATGAAGGAATGAAAACAGCTTTCCATAAGTGCCTTTTATTGTTAAGTGTTCTTGGGTTGCTGCTTAGGAGAGCTAATGCAAGATGCTGGTATTAGACCAGCAGCAATCTCATTGAGGTGAAGAGTGAAGTCTAGATATAGTTCTTCTGCTTTCCTCAAGGGAGATCTGAGCTACATCTACTTCACTTCTGTCGTCGATGCACTTGCTGAGTACGTGTCAGGAAAAAGTGCTGTCCCTTGACATTGCTGGTGTGGAATGACTGTTACCTGCTCCTGTGAGCTGGGCTGGGGCAGGCAATGGCCAGGGTTAGTGGTGGTACCTGGTGGTGTATCCTGGTTGTCTCTTCTGAGGCACTGAGACCTGAATGCCGGTTTTAACCAATACAAAGAAATTCCCCCTTATTCCTCTGTGTCTTTTAAGATGGATAACCAGAAGTGACACTTATTTTTTTTTCTAGCCAAGAATAGGAAAAATTTTGTTTTCATGCCCATTGCTTATCTGTAAGAACATTTAAAAAAAATCCATGATTTTCATTTTTGTATCACTTTTTGTTTTTATTTTTTCCTTTTCACCAATTTTAAATCAAAGTATGGACCATTTCAATAGGAAAATATATGTTTAATTTCTTTATATTTGCCTCATTTTTTTATCCTACAGGTGCAGTCGCAGTAAGTATATGACAGTGTGATACAATTATTTACCTTTACACAAAAACATCCATGTTTTGGTAGCTGGATTTAGTCTCTCCATCACCATCCAACTTCAGGTTTGTCATTTGGATCTTCTTAACATACTTGCACTAGATGTTTCTGGATGTAGCTGAGAAAAATACCTTGTTGTTTGTCTTAGTTCTGATCTATAACTAGAAGATAATTGTCAGGAGAAAGGAAGAAAGATACATAGCATCTTCTGAACTGTTTCCTTATAAGCCAGCAAAATTCCTCCTAATAGTAGAGCTCAAGCACAGCTTTGGGACGGTTCCAGGGAGTTGCAGAGCTCCCTGCATGCAGCAGCTGGTACCTCACAAACTGGAAGGCAAAGCATGTCTGAACATTATGGGAAGCAGATATGAAGGCATTGAATTAACATTTAATTTATAAGATTGGATGTTATTGCTAAATCAAATGTACAAACTGAGCTCATCTTGCTGTGAACAGACTGATCCTCTGTTACAAAATACGTGAGAGAGAAATTGCTCACATGGCAGTGATGGGCTGTGGGAGACTGGCGGGAGGGAACTGATATTCCTGGTCATTTTAAGAAATGTGTGTTGCTGACCCCTTGGGGAGCTGTTTGTGTGACTAGGGTCATAAAGCTTGTGGGATATTCCACTGGCTGAACGAGTGCCAGGTGAGGTTATTGTGACTGAGCCACAACTCTGAGCACGAGATTCTGCTCTTGCAGGGGAACTCACCCAGCCCCAGTGGAAGCACGTTTACATCTGCCTGTCATTGTGCTCTCTGGTCCTTACCTTGCTGTGTGGTGCCCCGTCACTTCCCATCCTTTGAAATGCCCTGGTAGTGCCCTGTGTGTGGTGCAGTGCAGTTTGTGGGGGGGGGGACTCTGTGACTTCCCTCTCTGCCCACGTGATCATCCAGACTCTTAGGAAAACAAGAAAGAGAAATCATGCTGGATGTTATTAAAGAGCTGTTGAGTAACTCATGTCCACTGAGTTTTGACTGCATAAGGATTAATTTGATAAACAAGTTCTGGAGAAGAATCCATTAAATAAAATCAGAGACTGATGGGAACTAGACTGTTTTATGCCAGCGTGTGGGAGGAGAAGGAAAACAGATATGGAGTATTTAAAGATGGGCCAGAGATCTGATGCAGCCAATAGCAGCACACTTAGCATTGCTAAAAACAGATAATAATCTTTTAATGCAGAAACCACAGCGCACGGTACCAGCTGAACCCATTTCAGACGTCACCAACAGGGCTGCAGATGAATTGATCAAGGGAGTGAGATTTGGTGGTTGCCTAGGGACCAGTGAGCATGACCTACTTCCCAGTGAAGAGGCATGTGCTGGTTTGTATGGGTAACGTGCTGATTTGGTGTTTCTGAAATGTTGATTTCATCGCTCCCAGGAAAATCTTTTGATCAAATTTGATCGAGAAGAAAAAGTAGAAGTGAATAAATTAAATTGGGGTTTTGTTAAGAAACACTTGCAGAATATCTACTGCACTCTTCCCACACAAAAACTGAAAAGCCAACAGGGGCGTTCTGGCTGGGAAGTTAAAAATAAAATCCATGGTTGATGGAAGGATTAGATTCAGGAGAATGACACTAGAAAGGAGTGAGACCCAGTACCAGATAAAGACTGTAAAGGAGCTAGAATTGATGTAAAAAAGAGCAGAATTGTTCAATAAATACATCCCTTTCCACCAAATACTTTATTTTCTATTTGAAAAAGAGCAGGATAACCTTGTTGTATTGAATGAGGAGGATACAGAACACACTGAAGTCAATATTTAGTAAGGATATGGTAATGTTTTTGCTAGTAGAACTGCACTGAAAATCAACCCATCTGGTTAGCTGCACCAAAGAGTCTGAAGAGTTGGATCCAGCAGTTCCTAGAGATTTTCACCCAGAGAATTTGATTTAAAAATCATGGAACGTGGGAATAAATTCAAACTGAGGAAGAAGGGCTAACCATTGAAAAACGAGGACTGGGATGGTCTGGGCAGCTGCAGTGTGGTTAGTCTGATACAAGTAAGGGACAATATTACAAGAGTTTTTAAGGTGGATACTATTGATAGAGATAATTGAAATAACAGAAGCTTAGAGGGTAGAAGTGAAATTATTTCAGTCAGTGTAATCTTTTATTAAAAGTGTTAGCTGAGGTTTTTTCCCAAGATTTTTAGTTTTGTTTGATAAAGGTAGAAAAGTAGGTAATGAGGTTTCATGTGTGCAATGTATTTTGCTTCATACCTCCCAGTCTTTTTGTTTTTAGGGAAGAAATGCATTATCTGTACAGCAACATCTGACTGTATTAAAAAAAACCCAAACTTAGAAATGTCTGAGAACACTGGCAGTAGTGAATTTCCTTGGAAAAAGGAATCTCGAGTGTGATACCACAGAGACTTGGAAACAGCATTTATTCCGTGTTTTCACCATCAGTTTGGAGTAAACCTAGATGTTGTTTGCTATAGTGGCCTAAAGATTACTGTAATTTTGAATAAGGCTGTAACCTCAGTTTGTGCAGGAGGCTGGGCCCTTGCTCAACGCAACGTATTTTAAAACCAAATCCAAAGCAGTAAGTTCAGAAATGTAAATTGAAGTTGGAATAAAATTCCATTTCAATAGTAAGGGTAATTAGCCACTACAGCACATCAAAAGGAGACAAACCCCATCAGTTCTCCCACTCTTGACTAATTTAGATCAAGACAGTGGTGGTTTGCAGGAAGTCTTGCTTCCAAGCAAATACATGTCACTGTGTTAAGGAGGTGAAGCATCCCAGGCTGTGGCACACAAGGCAATGTGGGGTGACCCAGTGGTGTGTCCAGACTTGAGCTTTACAGAACTGGTTTTATGCAGCATTATGAGAGGAGGAGTGGAAATGGCAGATGAGGCAGTGTCAGGATTGAACCAAAACTTGCAAAAGGAAAAAAAAACTTGAAAAAGAAGTTTCCAGGTAGAGACAGGAAACTCAAATTGCATTTATCCAGCAGGGAGGCAATGAAAGGATTAAAAAGGGAGAAGTGGTAAAAAGTAGTATAACTCTCTCATCATCCCCTACTCCTTTGTCTCACCTTGACTTTGATCTCTGGCTCACGAGCAACAATTTTTGCTAAAATTCTGTTTCAGTTCCTTTTACAGTCATGGAAACAGCTTGATCACCTGCAGTCAGCACTGGGTTTGGGCTCCTCATGCCCTGTCATCATACCCCTCTATGTTGCCCCCAGCCATGCCAGAACTAAAACCCAGCCAGGCTGGGGATGACCCTGGTTTGTCTCTTGCTAGAGCAAAACAAGCCTGGAGTGAGGAATGCTGAGATATTTGATGGTTCAGGTATGCAGTTTCCAAGCCCTCCGATACAGGATAACTTGCAGTGGTTTGATGTTGCCATAAATAGGGTTGTCCACACGCTAGTGAGCAGCCTGTGATGGGGTGTAATAAAGGTCACGAGTCTGTGAGTGTCTGGATCTTGTGTGGTTGCTGTTGCAGTATCAGAAGCTTGTCTTTAGTTTTCTCTCAGGCTGAAGATATTTAGGCTCTCTAGGGGCATTTGTACTGCACAAGTGGATGTCACGTAAATACTCTATATGACTCAGCTGTTGTGTGTTGTCTTTGATGTAGAAGAGGCTTATAACTTAGAGTGTGGAGAGATGTCTATCTGGGTCATTTTGTTCATGCTGAAAGATTAGCTCCCCCAAAGTGACTGTGTACACATCACTGCGAGGATTTTTGCTTTCTTTTCCCGAGCACTTTATCCTACAGTGAGGGTGCAGCAAATGCTGCCCTGGAGTAAATGTGTAAATATAATACCATACTGCAGAGCTTTGTTGAGTTGTTGTGTCCGGGGCCTAAATCCGCCAAAGAATTTCAGTGTTGCTTATACTGTAAGCGGTAGAAGTGGTTATTTGATTTATTCTTCTGCCTTAAACCCATCAAGAGCCCACTGAATGTTAAGCACATGCAGTGGCCTGGAAGAATTAGTGGGTAAGAAAATAATTACATGATTTTAAATTTTTCTGGAGTTTTGTTTTTTCGTTAAAGTGTTCTACAGCTTTTTCTTTGGCAAGTTTTCTGCTCTGGCCATGGGTGGAAATGCTGTTTCAAAGATACTGGAGTATCTTGTGAAGGGAGTTTATAAAAATTCAACAAGGAAATCTGAAGTTTGTGATCCTATTAGGGTGTTCAGTTCAGCATTTGAGAAGGGAGATAGTTGTTCATAAGCTGTGACACGTTGGATTACAATTGGGAAGGTTCCTCTGTGCTTCACTTAAAGCAAGTTACATTGAGCTGAATGGGAGTCTTGGTCTGAAATGGCTCTGGTGGTGTAGAGGAACCTGTGCTTTTACTGAGGATGTCGCTGTTGTGAAGCCAGTGGGCTTTGCCCTGGGGTTGGGAGGTGCAGTGTTTACTGTTGGCAGATCAAAGAGGGGATTTTTGATTCAAAGCCCTGAGACCTTTCACAGGTACAACCTCCATGTTCTTCTTAGGGTTCTTGAAAATTGTTTTCATTTTTTTCATACCCCACTTCTTAGTAAGGATTAAATTGATAGACTTCAAGCAAGCTCTTCCTCTTTCTTCTTTTAACAATGATGTGAACATCTAAAGTAAGAAAATAGGGCACAGTGGTCTACCACAGTGGTAGTGAATGGCATAGAGCTTCTTGGGCAGGTTTGTTGGTGAAGGTGCAAGACCTCTGACCTTCAGACAACGTGACAGTTCTGCAGGTTGTTGCCCCTGGGGAAACTGCAGTGGATGAAGCCCTGGGTTGTCAGTGAGATGTGAGTTGTCATAAAAATAATTTGAGGGATCTAGTTGTCTTAGTGAATTTGGTGTATGTGTCTCTTAATGTGTGTATTATATATGTAGCTGTTCAAACGCATCCACATTTATATGTGTATTTCAGCACAGAGACTTTTCATTTCTATAATTTCTAGGAGGTATTTTGTCCTAATTTCAGTTCTGCATTTTTGTGTACATCGAAAAGTATTAAGAAAAAAAAAGAGATACCTCTAAAATACCTTTCACTATTTCAAACTTCATCTATATAGAACATTTTTGGAGTTTGCTTTACCTGCACACTGATACCAACTTTAAGAGGGCTTATTCCCTTTCACTGCTCCAAAGACAGACTTCTTGTTACGAGAACCTCAGCATTTATTGTTCTGGCTGGTACCAGGTGGATTGTGAAAACTTAGTTTTTCCCATCATTTAATAATTTCCTCTTTTTTTCCTGCCTTTGAGCAAATCCAGCTTGAACAGATACTGCATTGCATCCACCTGATCTTCACGGCAGCTCGTGTTTGTAGGCAGCTTGCTCTTTCCCTTCTGTTCCTGCAGTGAATGGCTGCTGTGCCTCCCTGCCGGCCCTTCTGAACAGCAGAAAAGGAAAAATTATGTGTACAGAGCACTTAAAAATTACAATAGAAGTGAATCTACAACATTATTCCGTTGAAGAAAAGTTGTATTGTTTGCAAGCATTTTCCACTCCCTGCAAGTGAGTCCCACGCTGGAACAGAGAGGGCACAAGGGCAGTATTGTTTGTGAGTCCTGGCGGAAATCTCTGTCCTTGCTGCCCCAGCACCCTGGAGCAATGCAGAGGCACTTGCTTTAGTGCAGCAGGCAAACTGCTTTTGCAAGCAATTCAGCTGCTGCTCACGAGACACAGAACTGCAGGAGCAGTTTGATTAACTTTCATGTAAATGTGGTCGGAAGACGTTTGTGGTGGGGTTTTGAGTCCCGGAGGTTTCACACTTCCACACTGCCCCGTGCAGATGCCAGGGTCCTGATCTTGAACGCTAGCCCAAAATTCCCTGAGAGTCAGCGTTCAAGTGCTGGATGCAAGTTAAGAGACCTCTACAGATGGCTGCAAGGTGTTTTTTTAAAACACTTTTGGGAATGTGAGATCTGGCACCAAAATTATTTTGGAATGCAGTCCGTCAGAAAGATGTGATGTAAAACAGATTTCTGTGCGCTGTTACAAGTTAGTACAATATTAATCTGGTTCAATTAGTATCATCCAATGTAAAGAGAGATTGTCTTGTGTTTTGTCACTGCTTTTTTGTGAAAGTCTCTGAAACACAACAAGGCATAATAGTATTTTTTGAGATGAGCTTTATTCATACACTAGATAGTATGTGAAGAGAAGGCACATAAAGGGCTGCCTCCCTCACTGGTGTGAACTTTAAGATTTCACTGGAGTTGTGGCCACTTTACCAACAGTAAACTTGGTCAAAAAGCTGATCTTGAAAACTTTTGTTCATTTTGATGATGATCCAAGAGTCAAGGCAGGGAATTGAAAATACTTCTACCAGTTGGTGATCTGGGTCAAATCCTCTATGAAAACCATTCCTTGGCTCAATTTTTAGGGCCTCGTGCCCTATAAATTACTGGGAGCTGACATGTGTAGTTGCAAAATTATTTAGCGAATGTACCTTTTGCAAACTGGGACATGGAGTGTTTTAAAGCTTGAAACAGCGTCTTTGGTAGAAGAGGATAAATGATGAGCATTTAAGGGAGATGCAGAGCTTTGCAAAGGCTTGGCAGGAAGAGGATGCTTTTCTGTGACAGAAAATCTAAATCGAGGTACATTTCTGTGTCCCAAAGTGGTGACCAAATCACATGCTTCTCTTGCTTCCCTTTCTGGTAATGCTGTTTGACATTCTGTCAGCAACACAGAGTGTTTTTTCCCTTCCTCACTCTGTGTGTGTCAACACATCTACAGCTGTGATTAAGAATCCTCTGTTTTACATTTCGTGTGTTTTTGGATTATATTACACTGAAATAAGCCAGTCTTCATCGGAGAGTGCCGAACAGTGCGCACACCCCATTGCTTTTCCAAAATAAAGGAACTCTGAGAATGAACGATGTGGGAAATAATAGAATCATGTGTGCACACATAGGGAAAAGGTTCTTGAGAAAGCCAAAGCTGTGTAGTTGAGCAGGAGTTTACTTCTACAGTGTGTTGAAAAATGTCATAATTGTATTCACAGATTGTTTCAATTCTGAAGGGAGGCGGGAGGGTTTCTAACATGGCAAGTGAAGATTTACTGCCATCTACTGTGCGGATGAACACTGGTTATAGATGACATTCTAAAAGAAATTTAAGGAATGGAGTTAGTTCATTTTGTTTCGAAGGGGGATACAGGGTAGGATTTGAGTTACCCAAGCAGACAGTGGGGTTTGATGTTCTGCTTGGGCAAAGGCAGGGCAATTGTCCAGGGCAGAAGTCAGTGTATCAGCTTGTGGACCATGTATGACCAAGTGGCCTGGGCTGGCCCACAGGGCCTTACAGGTGCCAGGGGTTTCTTTAAAGTGCCAGAACAACACGTGGCTGTTTGTAATGGATCTGATTTATTTTTTTTTTTAATCTTCGTAAGGTAGGTGGTACCACTTAGCAGATTTGTACTAAATAAATTCTTATCCTGAGGTAGAGATTCCCTAAAAATACTGCATGTTTTGTTAAGGTAAAAGGCAAAACGCTGATTGAGAAGTAGTTAGGAAGTGTCTCAATGCCATGGCGGGGAGGGGAAACTTAGTAAGTAGATTCTTGTTCCTGCCCTCCTACCTGTATTGAGGACCCTTTGGACCTTCTCTCACTCATGTTCTGTCATGATGTGTGACCTTTTATTGCAATGTAAATCTCTACTTCGTGCATAACTGAGTGGGCTTCTGAGCCCCTGCATCCTGCAGCTGGGGCAGCAGGTCCCTTCACATGGGCCGGGAACAGAGCCCTTGGGATCACTGAATTCCTGTGCCCTTTCCAGGCCAGCTGTCTGCCTCCTTTAACCTGCTTCAGGCCCTGCCCTGCCTTCTGCTTGTGGAGGTGTGTTCCAAAATGTGGAAGATGCAGTGCCTGGTTATGGTGCCTGTTCTGGCTGCTGAATCCACACAGCTTGGCCAGTGGGTGTTCAGACGTGGATGATGCCATTCAGACTTTCCTTTCGGGATCTTTATTGTGCTTCAAACTTTTGCTAGACAAATCTTTGTAATCTGAGAGAGATTAAATGGTCCTCCTCTATTAATACATCTCTTCTTTACATCAGAACCATGCATTTGTTATCAGAATTAATTAAGTCTAGCCTCGAATGAGAATTTAAGGCAGTTTTAGACAATTGGGAAGTTGCAGTGAAATGATCAAGGAACTCAGACTGTTACTAAATCCTTTTCCCTCCCAAGCACAGAAGTCCAAGGCTTCTTTCCACATGTCTTTACCTGTTTAGGCTCAGTGTTACTTGGGATCAAAACCTAAAACTGAGTTTAATATTTTGGGAAAAAAAAGCTCAGTATGTTTATATTCCTGCTGTGGAAGCACAAGAATAATTTTGGGAAGTACTGGGAAGGCTTCTTCTACCTTTTGCTTCTTGCAAGATTGTAATTTCTTCTGAAAAATTCTTATACGTAGTTAGGTCTGTAAGTGACTTGGGGCAGTACCTTGTAGCATTTTGGCAGTGCAAGGAGTTTTAATTTTCTGCTGTATAAGATTGTTCTACTGTACAGGATCTGTGGTCCTGGTCTTGTCACAACCATGTACCACCACAGCTTTATTGCATGTAGTTTTATGTCTTTTACTGTAAAGGTGCGGTAAATTCTAATAATAGTAATGCTAATTATATCAGGAAGGAAAACAAACAGCACTGGCATTAGCAAGGAGTCCTTTTCCACACTTTGAAGGCACCTTTACAGAGAGATGAAATTTCATATTAAATTGTCTGAAAAAAATTGCATCTCTCTCCTCTGACCCTTTCTACGATGTTGTGTAATCATCTGTTTATCATAGTCTTTGTAGTAGTTTGCAACAACTGGAGATTTCCACGAGGATAAATATGTCTGCTTCCTAATTGAGGCTGTTCCCATCTTTCTATCGAGTGTCGTATGATGTGGGTGTGATCTTTGTAGTCCAGTCACTGAATCTCTGATGAATACTTGTGCATGTCAGTTGAATTTCTCTGAGTTCATTCTCAAATTTCTTGATAGATCACTCCTGTGGCCTGTATATAAAGCATGTTAAAAAAATCCCACTGCTTACAGAAAACAGATCCTGGGAGACTAATGAAGTATTCATAACATTGTGAAGGATAAAGTGGAAAGATAGATTTTTCTGGCTTGCTTTTAAGAGTTCTGCTCAGCTTTATCATAATTAAGGCTTTTTGCAATGGTGTTGGAGTTCAACGTGAAACTATGCAATAACTGTTACATTATTAATACAGTTCGCTCTTACTCAATCAAAAGAACACCTCAGGGTGCCTACTGTAAATGAACTCCTAAGATCATTTGTGCATTTTCAACCATAAGTGAACCAGATGTACTAGAAATGCAAATGTATATTTTTTTGCTGAACTACTTACTATTGTGCTACTTAAAATAGTGGTACTTAAAACTGGCAGATATTTTAATGGCATTTTGGGTTGCCACATTTGAAACACAGTAGTGTGAAATTTGTTCATTTTGGAGAAGGGATCTTGCAGCATCTGCTTGTCTTTTCACCCTTGCTGTGCACCCTGCTGCTCTAAAACCTGCGATTCCCTGGGGGATATTGGGGTTGCAATATCCAGATGTAGAAGAGGGACAAGGGTTCTTTCCCCAGTGGAATTTGGCTCCTTGGCAGTCGCTATAGGCAGACAGGTGTGGACAACTTTGGAGCTGGCTTTAGGTCTGTCACTCGATAGGGCTGCTAATGAGCTGTTTTATGCTTCCTTGCTGTAGTGGATGATGTTGTAATTCCGAGGATGGTCTCGGGTTTCCTTTTGGGAGTATTGTCCGCAGCTCCTCAAGAGATCTTTGCACAGGATCTTTCATGGTGCTGTAGTTAAAGTCTTTTCTGACGTGCACATGTAGTTATTCTTTTAGCAAATGGGAGTGCCCACCCAGACACTGGTATGTTCAAGCATAATGCAGTGAATTACTTTCTTCATGCCTGATGGGAGGGAATTCCACAGCCTAATTGGCTGCACAGAGCACTGAGCAGGACCAGAACATGGGGAACACTGTGCCTTGCAAATGACAAAATGCCCCTTTACAGTCAGATGTGGAGCATGTCAGAGTCTGTAATGAGCCTGACTGAATGTTTACCAGTGCTAAGGTATGGTAGTTTTAGAATTGCGTGGAAAAATCTCACTCTGTCACGGTGGTGTGATAAAATTGTATTGTAAATGCACTGAGGCTCCCATGTGACCATTAACAGCATCTTCTCAGATTTCAAATATGTTACAGGAAATGCCTGGAGGAGGCTAGTCTGTACTGCTGAGACCAGTAAATATTTTATCTTTGGTTGAAATGAATGGTAGATGAAGAATACAGCCTGCAGGGCTTTTTGTATTTACCTTTACTTTCCAGTAAGTTGAAAGCTATGATAAAACATATTGACCATTAACTGTTTCTTATGTTTGTTTTCTCAGAATTTGTGATCTCTGAAATGCAGCTTTGGAAATAAATCCAAGATTTCCACATTAGGAAGGAAACTTTTTAATAACAATTTTCTTTAGCTTTTTACCATTTTTCACTCTTACACAGTGGTGTTTAAAAGCCCAGCTACTTTCAAAGCAATAAACAGTGGTGTTTTATTTGTAATCGTCTACTTTGGGACAAAGAAAAGCAATCAATGAAAAGTTCAAAAGACTTCATGTCTTTTTCACTCCGAGCAAATATCAGTAAGTTTTTATGTGAGTAAATAGTTTTCAGCTGTGGAAAAGCAAAAATACAGTTTATTTGAAATACCCCCAAATCTGTCTGTATTCCTAACAGGGCTCCCCAGGTGTCTTCTGTGGGTTTGTTCTTAAGTTATGGAAAGCTGTTGTGAACCTCTCACCCACTCTTTCAGAGAAAATTGTGTTCAGATATGTATTGTTCCTACATATGATTGTCTGCATCTACAGGAAGGTGTAATCTGATTCTCTTGCAAATATGAGCCAAGACCAACAAAATGTAAGTCTGATGAGCATCCTTCTCTTGAGACATGCTAGAATTTTATAGTGATGTGTGAAGTGTTGTAAGTATCTCTGAGTAGTTCCCTCTGTTCTGCTTCTCTGTGATTATTTGTCCCCTTGCTTTTAGGCACTGGGGAGAATGGTAAGGTTAGCAGAGAGTGTTTGAAGATGGAAGGAAAAGGGGACTTGGTTTTTATTGCAGAAGGCATTGCACTCAGGAGGAGGAAGAGAGACAAGTGAGCAAGTGTTGTAAGTTGATTAAGTCGGAAGGAAAAGAGCATTGCCAGTGCTGTGAAGAGGGTGAGGGCTAATAACAAGGCTTTCATGCCTCAGGACCTACAGAGCCATTTGAAGAGTAAGTTCTGTCATGAATTGAAATGGAGTGAGGGCCATGTACATGCTCTGAAGGGGTGGGTCCCATTAATTAAGACAGGACATGCATGTGAAGTTCTAGCTGTAACCTGAAAAGAAAAAGGCATGGATGGAGGAGCAGCAGAATTTGGTCGCCAGATGCAGGAAGGAAGAGGAGAGGACCCATTAGGTTAGCATGGTGGAAAACAGAACAAGTAGGAAAGAGGAGGTGAAACTACAAGAGATGCCTTGTCAGAAAAGAGATGGTTGGAAGTGTGGGAACCTGCCAGGAGGTCAGGGGAGATGCATCAGCAGTTTGCCCTTGTCTGGATATTTGTTGAAACTATTTTCAGGTCACTCTGAGAATACACACGTTGATCTGATACTGTTTTCTACCTGTTTTCTCTTGTACAGTTTATCCCTTGCACAATATGAATCAATTTATTGGTCTTTCACTCAATCCAGAGAAAGACAAGGAGAAGGCAAGTGCATGGGCGCTTTCCCCCTCCTTTTCTTCTTTTTCTTTCCTCTGTACTTCTTAATGCTCTGAAAAAGCTTTGTCGCAGTTTGTTACACTGTTACCCTTGCGTCTATTACATTCTGAGGCCAGACATCCCCATCTAGTGGTTATTCCACCTTCACTCACCGAGTACCAGTTTGGGGAGAAGGATGCCCTGCGCATATGCACAGCTGGAAGACCAGTTATAGCCCCTCTTAAACCTTAGTGTTTTCTTTGTGGGTGTCTTAAACTGCTGTGAGTATAGAATAAAGTACTTAAAAGAAAGGAATTTTTACTGCTTATAATTTGCATATGGAAAATAATTTGCTGCTGTATGGAAGGGAGTTGTTTTACTACTGCTTCTGGCACAGCAAAAACACATGAAGATGTTTGTCATTGTAAATGTATGGAGAAAATAAAGCAGGATCAGGCTTGTTTGTTAACAAGAAAATGACCAAAAGAGCTCATTACTAGACAGTACTCTGTGAATTAAATTATTGCATTACAGTAAAATCTTTGGGGCCTCATAGTGTGTATAATAATGCAGAATCATATTTCTGCTGCACGTAACCCTCAGTGGCCTTTCAGAGAAGAACAGAGTCACTTGTTTTTCTTGTCGGAGCCCTGCTCCCTGCAGGTTTCCCCACAGCTCACTGTTGTGTTGCTGATGGGCATTGGGCATTGTCCTGAGTCAGGAGCAGGTTAAGGCTGGTGTTTGTCCCAGAGTTGCCCGGGTTGGGGCCATAGTGCAGCCGGACGACCCTCCCTGGCTGCCAGGGAAGCGGTGCCAGCAACACAGTCAGTTTCTCACAATCTAAGATGGGGACACATTTTCAGGATTGCTTGGGATGGGAGAAGGAAACAGGAAGGGAACCTCTCTGTTATACGAAGGCAAACTTAGAGTGTGCAACAGGTTGGCAGTGGCAAACCCCCGGCTTCTTCCTCGCAGGAAACTTCATATTACTTTCTTCTCTGTGGGGTCACCTCCACCTGTGGGCAAAATAATCTCTCATGGACTTGATTGCAGGAATGAAACCAGAGTTTTCTATTTCTCCTCAACCTATCGATTAATTTTGTTTCTCTTCTTGAAGGCCCTTTTACTTGTGCTACGTAGATACGTATTCAGAGATCACACGATAATTTGTTGGATCTGTCTCCTTCCCCTGACTTAAAAACTCTCGAGGGCTGTTCAGTATTTGCTTTGTGTCAGAAAGGGCTAAAGTGTTGCCAAGGCTTACAGGTGCCTGCAGAGTTGTCTTGGGTACTGCCCACCCAGCTTCCCCTGTCTGAGACCCAGTGCCTGCCACTGCACCTGGGAATGAGTATTTTCTTGCCGTGTAAACTGAGGGATGGGTTTCTCCCTTTGAATATCTGTGTTGGATCTTAAATGTCTGGGGGAAAAAACTGCTCAGAGGCAGCTCCTGTTACTGATCAGGATCTGGGGTTCAGGAAAAAGGACAAAGTGGATGTGTATCCCTTCTGCTGCAGTGGAGGAACATATTCAGAAGTGCCTGGCTGAGTACTGGGTGCATGAGCTGGTGTCCACATCAGCAGAATGGCTCACTCATGTTTATTGCTGGAGATGATAGAATATTCAGCTGAAATTCTGAGAATTTGCTCCATTGAAATCTTCCTCAAATGAGTATTTTTAACATGTATTTTGTGTAGTAATTTTTCAGAAGGTCTGTTTACTGGAAGTGTCCTACCCAGGCACTTTCTGTTCCCATAGCAGAAGCAGAACTGGTTCTGCATTGCATCTGCTTTTACTTTTTTTTTTTTTTTTTTTTTTTTTTTGAGTTTTTTTTGACTAAAAACCCT